>JAMKCH010030868.1:0-16270 GCA_023653785.1 Ophioderma brevispina | reverse complement strand
CCATTCCCTACAGATGGTGGCACACCCAGCACAAAGCGAGTTAAACGCACAGTTGGGAGTATTGATAGCAGTCCTACTACATGGGCTCAGACTCAAATCAGTCACCAAGATCCTTCAACATCTACTGCTATGCTTTCTATATTAGAAAGTGATGAGGACTCTTCTGATTATGAACATTCACCAGTTTCTCCACATAAGCATCTTCAAACTACATGTAGTACAAGTAACTTGGGCAGTAGGAGTCGTCTTCAATACAGTGATACAGGTGCAAATATGTTATGGGATATAGTTGTGATGATGCTGATATCATAGATGACAATGCACATGATGAGGATGATAATAATAATGCACATGGTGAGGATAACAATGATTCAGATAATGAGGAATTCAGATAATAAGGATTCTGATTCAGATGAAGCTCACAGAAGGGGTCATACATTGAACATTCCTGGAAGGCCACTTCACGTTAGAATGCAGGTGCACGTGGGGTAGGATCAAGCATCCAATGCACTGTATGAAAGTAGTTACAAGACTGTCCTGTCATCCATAACTTCAATGAACAAACCTGGGACTGAATCAGCACGCAAGAGAATAATTACCAGATAACCCATCCCCAGTAGATCTTTTCAGTTAGACATATCACAGAGCAGACCCAACCAATATGCTAATCAGCTAAAACAGCAAAAGATCAATGATGGTACCGGTACTTTGAAGGGAAAATCACGCCTGCAAAAATTGGAAGATACTAACCGTGGAGAAATGAAGATATTTCTGTCTGTTATTATGACTGGCTTGGTGAATAAGGGTACCTTCAATGAATATTGGAAATGAGATGATCTCCTTTGGACACCCAGCTTTAAATGCATAGATGAGTAGAGATCCTGATCAAATGTTTACATTTCAATGACCCAAGACCCAAATGATCAAAATCGGGATAGACTATTCAAAATCAGGCCACTGATAGATCATATCAATAGAATATGCAAATTTGTATACACCCCACAAGATATATGACTGTGGATGAGTCACTCATTCTGTTCAAAGGATTACTTTTCTTCAAGCAAACCATTAGAACCAAGAGAGCCCGAGTTGGGGTAAAGTTATTCCCCTATACACCTCTGGTGGCATTGCAATGGGTCAAGAGTGCATGCTGCACAAGCAATCCCATTTGAAGACTTTCAGGGGAGATATTAAAAAATGGAACAGATTGTTCTGAACTTGATGGAAGTCTTTGTCAACATCATGTCTACTCAACTCACAAAGTACTTGTTTGGAAGAAATACACATGGGTGGAACAATACGTCCAAATCGTAAGGACTTTTCAACACGGGAAATGAATCAGAAGAATCTTGATCTAGGCGGCGTGGTCTGAGGATAAAGTTAAAGGCCGACTCAGATTTCCCGATGAGGGCGCACTCAATTTTCAAACAAATCATGTTTTTTGCATGTCCATAATGCTTGTCCATATACTAATCATTGTGTGAAATAACTAAGTTCAAATCGAAGTCTGCATATAGAAAATCACACCTTTGTTATAAAAATTCCGGATCCGCGAATTTTTATACAAGGTATCCTATGGCACTGTTTTTACTGTACATAAATGTTTACGGCTGAAAACGGAAAATCCGATACATCTCCACTTTGGAATTGAACATTTTAGGTGGACTATTTTAGTTCGAGATGACTATTTTAATTTCTACTTCAAAATAATTATATTTCAAAAATCTCTGAGTCAGCCTTTAAGTACAGGGAGCCCAGAACAGAGCAAGTGGACAGCCCAAAATTGCTCATGGTTTACCTACAATGCATACCTACATAAGAAAAGTCAACAGAGCTAGGAATCTCCCAATTATAAAGTCCCAAGCAATCGATGAGTATAGTAAGTATATAGGAGGGGTCAATCTCAATGAACAGCAATTAGGAGTCCAAAGTATCTGTCCAATGAAAAAGACACTCAAATGGACAGACAAAGTTGCAATATGCTTGATCCTTCAGATGATGCTGAATGCTCATAAAGTGTTTAGGAGGGCAGAAAGAGCACCAAAAGCAACAGATCTATGTTGGTTTGCAACAGAAGTGGCTCATTATTGGTCAGGAATATGAACCATGACCCTCAAGCATAGGTTGCAAGAGACAAACTTAAGGGCAGTGTCAACCTTGAGCTTCCGAGTATCTATTTTGGTGTGTAACTTCGTAAATATTTGATTGTCTGTAAAAGTATACATTTCTAGAAAGAAAATTGGACGATGAACCCGATGATGGCATCAGATTAATGTAAAACTTTCCGTATTTTGAGAAAAATACTAAAAAAACATGATTTTGCCCCAAAATTTTCAGACAGCATAACAAAACAATTTGAAGTTTATTCTTGATTTTATGTTATTTTTAGAGAAAACAAGACAAATTTGTTAGGGAGTTTTTTTCATTTTTGAAAAAATAGAGCTTACTTTTCGAAATATAAGGAAAAATGTCAAAAAAGTGTGATTTTTACCTTTCTTTTCCAAAATTTGAGTATATATTGGAGAATATCTTTAGTTAAAATTCGAAAAATGAAAAATTGAGAAAACCGTCCCTAGAGAAGACCGATTGCTATCGTAGGAAAGTTAAACCTTGCCTTTTACTTCGGTACTTTTGGAGTGATCTTGTCTGAAAATGTACCAAATTTTGCGAAAATTGAACATTGAGAAAATCCGTGTTTTAGTAAAAAAGTGACTTTTCACGCCATTTCAAGCTGTCTCTTTCTCAAATAACTTTATCTTTGAACTTCAAAATTGAGTATGTTGTGCAAGTGATGAAAATACATCTTTATGCACTATTGAATCAAACATCTTTTCTCTCTAACTCCAGAAATCAGAAGAAATTGAAATTGCGTCTGGTCTAAATTAGCGCTTTGTTTACATTTTGAAATATTATTTTTTGTTTTTCCAAGATGCGTTCGCGCAAACGTACATTAAAACACGCGCACGCTTCATTACGCAGTAAAAATTCACCGCGCGACGCGATGCTGCGCCTTGCACCTGACGGCGTGTAATGTGCTTAAATTCCCACCATTAAGACCATGTGGTTTTTGTGACTTTAAATGGTCAAATAGCTGCTTTAAATCGGCAAAAAAATACAACTCGGGATTGTCTGCATTGGATAACCTTTGTTGGTAACGATAGAACACAGGTTGATGTTTAAAATGGTGCAAAAATCAGAAATTCAAGTAAAAACAAAAGCACTAGGGTTAACACTACCCTTAAACCGCATATTACATGGAAGGAAATAAAGCACAAGCTCCATAGGCAAGATGCACAGTTTGCTCAATAGGAGGACACCAATCTAGCATCAAAACCATCTGTCTGCAAAGGCAAATCATGTCCAGATAACCCAAGGCTCTCTGCCTAAGCTTGCCAGGACCCAGGATGTACACCTTCTTCAGAGCAGAGGGATTGTTGGGAACACACAAAAGGACTGCAGGAAACATATATGATTTCCCAATTTATAGACCTTTGATACATCTTTTTTAAATGAAATGACAGCTTTTAGAATTTCAGAATGCATGAATTACTTTGGATATTGCTTTTGCTGGAGACTTTTACATGAAACACATGTCATGCAAGAAATTACACAAAAGACTAAGGATGTGATTGCTACTTTTTGAGTGAAATACTTTTGTGAACATTTGAGAAAAATGTGGACAAAACTATATCGGAGCATATTGAACAATGACAATATCTGCAAGCAAATGCCAATGCCAGCACCAAGATTTGGAAACAGCAGAAGTACATTCAGCCATCAATATCTTCACTACGTTGTCACAAGTAATGTGAAAGCAGAAGAATAAGTCAATAAAACTTATCAAACTTGCTGAAACATGCGAAGTTTGGAGCACTTTCGATGACTTAGAGATGCTTGGTGGTAGGTGGAAATAATCCAACGGTGAGAGCAAGACTTTGCGTGAGGACAAGCTGACAATGTCAAAACACTTGATATATGCCGTAGTAGTAAGCTAACTTCCGGAATATGGAGGAGATCAGTGGTACTGATGAAATGAAAAAGTAATTTTTCATGCAAGTTGGAAAGGACATACAAGAAGAATGTTAAGTGTATGTCGTGCCATGGAAGAACAGCAGAACAGAAACAAAAATCCAAAACCAAGTGTAAGGTGCTTGTGGATATGAGCATGACACAATAAAGAGAAATCCTGGCATAAGGAGAACACGCAAGTAGTGCAAAAAGCAGAACCATTTCATGTTGTGTGTGTGTGTAACCAAAAAAGCAAGGACTCGGCAAACGTGTGTGATGCGGATGACCGATTATGCAAGTTGAAGAGAATTGCGGTATTGAAGAAATACACATACGTATGGTTTAAGTCAATTGATTCTGTGCACGCAGATCGTTCATTGGGTTATACGGTCACTGAGCAGGTGACTTACACTGACAAGACTAAAGATCTTTAAGAAACACAAAGATGATTTAAATGGTTAGGTTGCTTTCCAGGTGATTACCACCAGGATGTCACCACAGTAGCTCTCCCAATGAAACAACCAAGGAAAGGTTGCCCGAGTGGCCATACAAGGCAGAGGTGATGAAAGGAGATGCTCGCCAGAAGAACTTGTGAAGAAAACGTCACAGCACCAGTAATAATCAAACGGACTGGATCAGCAGCCTTGTAGTGGTTGGCAAACCAAATGGGAATAGAGGATATGCTTGAGACCAAAAAAATGTGGGATGTACCAAATATTGTGTCAGGTAACTGCTTGCTGTCAGCCATAACTGCCAGAATCCATCCTCAGCATCCAGAACAGTGGGTAGTTAGTGGGGTTCTGGAAGGATTAATCGGTATTGATGTCAATGCCGATGTGATGCATTTGTCTTGGATAAGGAATACCAGAGATGAAGCCAACAAGGATCATGACCGATTCTAATTAAAACTTGTTGAATAACGGGCCCGTTGAAGTTGAAAACTGTGATGAGAACAAGCTTAATACAACTTCGAGACGTCCTTAATGTACCTCTTATCACAATATGAGGGGCTGAAACAGAATGGAGTTTCAATGCTTGGAATGTGGCTTTCCACATCATGAAAAAGCAATACTAGAGTCATACAAATGGTCATGGAAGAACCACTAGGCCAAAAAAAACATGTATGATTGTCCTCGTCCGCCGGACCGTATACTCGTCCCGACTGTCTTTAATTTTTTTTTGGAAAAAAGGTGTGTTTTTTTTGTTTTTTAATCTTGACGGAAAACAACAAAAAATCAAAAGAAAGTGACATTACACTCACACAAATGGCTCAAACTGCCCCAAACTCTGCCGAACATAAAATAATACATACCCTGTATTGTCTCCTCGCCCGTGTTGTTAGTGCCAGTTTCGTCGTCCTCAAGGACAAATCGCAATATTTCTCGCTAGCGGTATGCCCAAGACCCACAGCCAGTGTATGATGGTTCTGACTTGATCTTTACTACGGTAGGTGAATGACACACTGAACACAGACAGGCGGCAGAGGTGAAACACGCGTATAATTTTTAAGGAACTGCTAATTCTAGCACGAGTAAGGATGCACTTTGGGTTTCAAAATTGAATTAAAAAACTTGCTGTTCAGCACAATGGGGTTGTTTCTCTAGCTATTTTAGTGGCTACAAACTCTAATTTTGTGTTTGAGAGGAATTAGATGACAGTTTGAATGCTTCGCAACGGTGCAGGAATTCGGTAAGTTATCGGCGCTTCTCTGGCATTTTTGTGACGTGGATGTATTTGAATTTTGCTTCTGTTATTCTGAGTGCGTTTATAAGAAGTACAATTTTATTAAGAATGAAATCACAATAAAAAAATATCTGATGTTTGATTTTCTTTATCAAAGTCACTTCCCATATGCGGTATGGCCTGGGGGAGGGGTATTGGCTTGGTGATCTTATAGTGCCTATCAAGTACCAGATAGTCTAGGAACAAACGTGGGCCCCAAGCTGATAGTTAATGAATTGGATCTTACAACGTAAATAAGAGATTGGAGGCTTTGTTCCACGCATTGTAGACAATGTGGCAAGAGTACAGATCTCGTAAAAAAAGGGGGGGGGTCGATGATGCGACGTGCAAGAAGCACTCACACAGCAGTGTAACACAATGAACAGGTTTCCTTTCAGGCTTTGTCATCATGTTGAAAATGTGTATTGTCAGGCTTGGCACATTGAAATTCTGGTTATTGTATTTATTATTTATTAAACCTCAGTGTGAATGGGATGCAAATGTATAACAATGTTGGAAAATGGCTGAAAAAAAAAATCCGACCCGACCCGACCATTCTGTCGGAGCCATCTTTGGACAATCAAAAATTGTTTTTTTGCCTATGATGTACATAAGGAATCAACAATCCAGAGTGAGCCTCTGAAAAAGGTCTTGGAACAACTCTCCTTCAAGAAGGAAAACCCATAACCTTTGCCTCATG
This sequence comes from Ophioderma brevispina, assembly GCA_023653785.1. Lineage (NCBI taxonomy): Eukaryota > Metazoa > Echinodermata > Ophiuroidea > Amphilepidida > Ophiodermatidae > Ophioderma > Ophioderma brevispina. The sequence goes on along the minus strand of JAMKCH010030868.1, from coordinate 9,840 downwards.
TGCTCTATCTGCAACAGAGCAGAACTATGCTAAATTTGAGAAGGAGTGTCTGTACATTGTTTTCTCATGTAGAAATTTCACCAGTATCTACATGCTCATGAGAAAGTGACGGAATATCTTTGGAAAATCCATCCAGAGGTCTCCAAAAAGACTGCCAAGAATGAGACTGTCTCCAAAAATATCAGCTTGATATGAAGTACAAAGAAGGCACTAAAATGTACACAGCAGATACATTCATGCCACAGGTGGTGCAGATTGAACAGAAGACATATGACATCTTCAAGATAGACACCAATATCAAAGAAGATTGGAAAACATAAAAGCAGATTATGTCCACCTCAGGAACGACACCAGAGCAGACCTGATACGTATGACTTATGAAGATGAATATATGTATGCAGACACTGCAGCAAACAGTTATGCAGGGGTGGCCAGAGAAGAAAGATGAAGTACCACCTTACATATGTCAATATTGGGCTTACTGTGAGGAGATTACAGAGGACAGATGAGTGCTCTACAAGGGAATGAGAGTAAGATAATTTGCACCTGCATGCTTAAGACCACTTATAAATGGCTTTGCAAATTTAAGCTCACATCACAACTAAAGAAAGCTGCGGGACAAAGGCAGGGATATTCTGCAGATTCACCACTAAATGAAAGATGGTTAAATTTCTCTTCAAAAACACACTGTGCTATGAGTCGACCTAAAATTGAGTTCAACACAAAAATATGCCCTCTGGAGTACTGAAGTCCTGCCTCATATAGGAATGTGTTTTTTATATCATGTGCATCACCAAGTGCAACCCCAAATGTTTCCCATTGATGATATACAGCTAATTGAACAGCCAACAGTAGGCACTACGAGAAGCGGCTAAACCGACATCCCCATCGGGTTTCTAAGGAATCTGATGAGGAGTGTAGCTGGTTACCCTAGCCTGGTAGAATGAAAAAGATCTACCTACAAGGGTGTCAGCTCTGGAGAGCTAATGGCAGCCATCCAGCACATGCAGCCTTGCATGTTGGGCATGCTTGCCCAAAGGCTAGGACCACAGCCGAAAACAGTGGATTGACGTCAGGAAGGGCATCTGGTCAATTATCTTTTGCTCCAATAAATCCTCACACAGCAGTATTGCTGAGTGCGAGGTGAATCCAGCCACCCCCGTTTAAGGGGACAAAACCGGATTTAAAACTTTGGTTTAACTAACTAAAAAAACAAAAATTAACACTTTTATTCAACAAAATTACTTTTTAATAGATGATGTGACCTATGATGTCACATGTTGACATTCAGGACACTCTCAGTTGATTACTGTCAGGCAAAATATTACAGTAGTTTCTATGGCACACCACATAAAATCTGGTCATAAAATACTAAGCTTTCTTGATCTAAATAGCTCACAATCAGCAGTTGGTAGCATTAGCAAGCATGCTTGAGAAGAATGTTGGTATGATTGAATTTGAAACCAAAATTACAGCAAAAAAAGAAAATTCCCCATGCAAAGAAGTCAGTTTTCAGACTTTCTCTCTTACACCAACAGGGGCACCACAAACATCAACTAATGTCACATCATCTGACTATACAACAGTTAATGACAAACACCAACCCTAGAAGGAAAATTTTTCTATGAGTCAGAGTGGGACCTTTATTTTCATGTAAGTTTCAGCCACTGTTCTGCAAAATACAAGGGTTAATGGGCTCCAAGCAACCAAATTATTTAATACAATTTAGAAGATTGAGCCCTCAGAGGTATACCCAAAACTTTATAAGGGGTATCCCTTGAAACTGACCAGGACAGCTTGGAACAATCAGGGGTTACTAAGCTGATCTTCTCAAAACTGACTTTGATCTACACATACAGGTATGAATATCTGCACATGGTAATGAAGACTTAACGTCCCCTCCGAAGGACGGGAAATTCCAAATGAACGGAACTCTAGTTTTAATCAATAGTTCTTATACAAATACAAATTAAATCCAGAATTTAGTACCAGATTAAATCACAGCTAGTGGCCCTAAAGGGGTTTGAACCAGGGACCTCCACTGGGGACCTCCTGCACTAAAGGTGAATATCCTAATAGTGGGCCATGCTCTCCTTATCTTGACCAGTGGGCCACGCTCTCCCACTTATTTTAAGTCTGAGGTTCTCAATAGGCGGTCCACGGGCCAAATCCGGCCCGCCAGCCATTGATTTTTGGCCCTCGACTTGCTCTAAAATATAAAGGGAAACATAAGAAATTCAGGTGTTTTTGGCCCTCAAGTAGGGAATTTTCAAACATGTTCGGCATTCTCTGGCCCCTCAGCTAATATAATTGAGAACCCCTGTTTTAAGTCCTGGTGTGAGGTCATACTTTCCTAAAATTGCAGCACATTTTCACTATTGCCTTTTAAAATAGATTCTATAATTCATAAATTCTATGCAGTTCATCGGTCCACCAGTGGTGTTACCGGCTTGTAAACAGGACAATATATTTCACCTTATGATCACATTTTGACTGTTTCACTTAATTAACATTAAAAGAGGCACCACCCGATCTTCATCCTCGAGCCACCTTTCACAACATCAAACCTGAGATTTTGGTACCATTAATTAGAAATCTTGTATTTTTCCAGTGGCGTACCGACCGGGGGGGGGGGGGGGGGCAGGGGGCAAGTTTCCCCCTCTGGCTTGAAAAAGCGGACATATGGACCAAAATATGCATTTCTTACCTCTTTTTTCGGGGAATTTCGACCAATTTCAGCCTGAAATTTTAGCAAAATTTAAATCGGTGATTTTCGCGCGCTAGCGCACGCAGTTCATCAAGTTCAGACTTAATTGCAGCAAATCACCCGGGACGACTTATGAATTTGCCCCTCTGGTGGGACCTCTTGGAAATTTTGCCCCCTCTGGATCGACTGCCTCGGTACGCCACTGTATTTTTCCCATCTCATGTCCAAATATTTGAATGACATCTTTCCCATTAAGATGCTACAGGCTAAAACATGGTTTGTTTATGGTAAACGGATAGTACAGTACTCTATGGTCTATAATGTAATAACACAAATTACTAAAATTACTGATTAAAAAAAAATAAATGGTATTTTGGATTCAAATGAAATTCTGGAATTATTATGTTGGTGATGGCCCTTATAAAGCCAAGAAAAATATGTTGTAATCGGGCGGGGCACCTATAATGTTTTAATAATACTACACTCTTCTCCTTGCATTTTGCAATGTTATTTTCACCATTTGCACTGACTCCAGACTACAATCTTGGAAATAAAGTCGTTGGAACGCTCACCATTATTTGCTAGATTGCTCACCCGGGCAAGAGTTAACCTACAAGCCCCTGTTACTCATTTGAAAGCCCCAACCTTCCACTTCAACTTACCCTTCCCCAATCCCCATCAATCAATGTTGGGGGAATTGACAAGACCGCTGATGACAATACCTCAATCAACATTGGTTGGATGAGAGGGGGAACAGTTTTCCGAAATCATTCATAGTGTTCCAACAATTATTTATAAGATTGTAGTTCATTTAATATTTTTCCATCCTAGACACTATGAGTTAAAACATGCTCATCCACCAAGAACACAGTTCAGGGGGTTTTACTTATACATACATTGACATGAGTTGACCTTGTGTGTTCTGGGTATCATATATCACACCCCAAAACCAGGGTGTGTATTCTCTCAATTCATTGGTCAATGAAAATACTGAACCGTGCCACAGGAGTTGAGATTTTATTGGCTCATAGTGAGAGTATTCCATCATCAATTAATCAATAGTTGCATTATCTTGTTTTCAATCACACAATAAACATTAAAATAAATTGTAAAGACCATTTCATCTGGTATTTGCTATATTACATAATACATCATGCTGATCATTTGAAAATTTGAGATATAAATACAGCAAACTGTTAAATTACTAATAATGAACACCTATTGCTACTTGTACACACACACATTTTGGGAAGAGCATAAATTGGCAATGATTAAAGCTTGATAAAAACAGTACACTACACATGATATTTTTTACATACAATTGTTAAAGGTTAAAAGTTGAAAAAATATGCACCACTTTGGATAGCAAATTATACCTTACAAATTGCAATTAATATTTTAATTATCACAATTTAACATGTTTTTATAGGGCTGTCTACTCATCTGGTCACTTTATCATCAGCCCTCGTTTCGCTGTATCACTTCCTGATATCACTTCAGGTAAAAATATGGTGCATTTTGGGTATGTATGGGAATCATGCATAACCTCAAAATGTCTTGTGTCATCAGTGTAGACAGCCCTATTGGAATCATCATGCTCGCAACAGATATCAAATGTTGTCAAGTCATTTATTTAAAAGGAAGCAGAGGTCTTGTACTTTATCATATCCTTCCCACCCCCTACCAATCAATGTTGGGGGCCTTGTGCAGGGGCGTACCCAGGCCAGGAGACCTTGGGGTGCTGTCGGGTGCAGAGGAAGCTCTGATAAGTAAAAATAGACTGATATCATTTCTTGCAAACCCCCAGGTGCGTGTACTGCCTCCGCATCCCGACTGGGTGCACTGGTGTAGTGAGACTGCTGACAATATGTGACCTGGATCAATATTGCCTTGGGAAGAGAGGGGTAACTTTTATTTATTTGCTGGGTAAGGAAGCACATGGTAGGAAGTTATAAACATTTTTAGCAACTAACAATTAAAAGTATGTTCTAAGAAAATGTATCAAATGCATAACATTATCCCCAATTTGATATCATTTGCTACCTGACCACACAAAAAATAGAGATCTACATTTATTCATTTATTCTACACAAGACCACATTCTGTGTACAATTGCTTCTAGAGAAAGCATTGATATTGTAAACTTAGTTTAATACAATTAGAAAATAACCATTATAGTTGAGCAGTTAAGGGGGATTTTCTGCCAGAATCGTTCAATTTTTGAAGAAAGCATGAAACTTTGTACATGACTTCTATAGCATCAGAGGTTCAAAAAAAAAAAAATAGACCCAAAAATATTACGCCCCCTGGTGGCCGCCATATTGAATTCAAAAATGGCCGCCAAAATAACCGTTTTTTAGCCATAATTCTTTTTCTACAGCACCTAGAGGCAAGATTCAAGTGTCTATACCTATGTTTTTTATACCAAGGAACCATTTGGTGGTCTTATAATTTTCATCCAATGGTTCCATCAATGAATTTTTAAGATGGCCGCCATAATTGGCCAATTCGGTGAAGTCGAGACGTCAACTGGTTGCAAAAGCCCTAAATTTCACGGATTCTTGTGATGTTAGAGGTGCCACTATCCACGGAGAAGACCTTTTCGGAGGTCAATGGGCGTCCCTCCAAGCTCAAGAGCAAGAGTGCATAAAGCGCACATCGGCGGCAACATCGGCAGCAACATCGGCGGCAACTAAGACCGGGCCCTCAAGCGCTCAGGGCAAGCAGGGAAGGAGAGGAAGCTACCCCCTCCATTCACGATGGGGTGCTCAGCCAGCCGCTACCCCCTGCCAGGGCTATCAGGCCCCTCAGAACCAGGAGGTGGCACCGGCGGTAAATAGGCGGGAAAGCTCTGTGGTAAAGGACAGAGGATTAAGGGCAAAGACAAAGGTTGGAGTCAATTACAAGGGTTGTGGTGGTCAAGGCGGCCAAGCCGGTTTGCCTATGACTACCCAGGACAGCCCTCTAAGCTTGCCACCTGTGGGTGGGCGGTCATCTCACTGAATTTACAGGGACATGGCAGGCAGTGACCGTGGACCATTTGGTTCTGCACGTGGCAGCCGAAGGATACTGTATCAAGAGTTCACGGCCTGTCTACCCCCATTCTGAGGGGTGAGGTTTATCTACCTTAAGTTCCAAGAGACACTACCAAGTGGGACAAGTTCCGGCGGGAAAATACCGCTAGCTTTGTTGGCCTAACGTGCCGTGATATGCCTCTCGATTGCAATTCAGAAAGTCTTCTACTCCACCTTTTTTTATCTACAAAAAATATCGGGGCAGTGGATGCATGAAAGCTTTATACAGGTTTATCTGACCCCCGCATGCACATCCATATGGAGACCCTGGACACAATACTCGGGTGGTCTCCCATGCAACCTTGCCATCAAACAATGCACTCGAGCTGTGGGCTATCTTTCTCCCACTGAAGCACTGCGTCATTGTGACCAGAGGAAAGTAATCTTGGTCCAATGCGACAACATAACGGTAAAATGACATATCAGTCACAGGAGTGAGGGACAAGAAGGCAAGCCCCCATCCTCTGCCAAGGGACTCTTAGAGTGGGTCAGGCACACAGAACCTTGCTCTGATAGCATCCCTTATGGGAACATCTAGTGTACACCCTCTCACTCATCTCCCGAGGCATCAAAGGGGTCGTCAGTGGAATGCCCCTCCTTCCAGCAGTTTTGCTGTTCATTTTTAGAGCTACGGTGTCATCCATTTTGCCCTATTCGCCTCCGCTGCGAATCACCAGCTTCCTACAATACTACTCGTAAATCAGGATCCCCCGTTCGATGATACCAAGAATCTTCGAGAAGGTTTCTCATTCGACAACTGACTTTCTGCTTGTAGCCCCATGCGCCATCGACTGTGGTTCCCACTGCTTCTAGAACTGCATACCGGGACCTTGTCTTTCTCCCTCAGGAACATGGGTTTTGGTAAGCGGCCTCCCAGAGCCGACCCGTTCGTCCCAGTGCATATACCTTATCCGTGCTCCCTTCAACCTGACTCTCTGGCACACTTCGCCAATTGTACATTCAGACTAGACTTTCTGAACAGACTTGTGCGCTCCTTGCTCAGGCAGGGCGGAGAATCTTAGATGAATCCGCTGTCTGCGTCTGTAGGACACATTGGTTCAATTCCTAATATAAATCTTTCATGAGGGTTTTGGTGCCCAAACAATCGGGGTGCTGACCCACCGTGAATGGGGCGCTCCATCGGGTATTTAGAGCCCGCTCGTTGCCTCTAATACCAGATTCTCATGAAACTGCTGATTTCATGTCTTCGGCACATCACGCTGTTTGTTTCACAAGCTCGTCGTCCGGCGTGGGGACCTTCAGCTAGTGCTCCAGTCTTAGCGGTAGGAATTTGAGCTACTAGAGATTCGTCTCTTTTGATCTGCCAGGAAGACGGCATTTTCGTGGCAGTCGCCTTGGGATGACAGGTTCAAATACATCCTTGTTCATTGGCTCGAGTATGCGTTTCCATCCTCTCACGGGCGGGTTTTCTTACAAAGAACTAGACCTTGCCTGTTACGCCACAACCAGTGTTCTCCAGGACCAGGTGCCTTACCCCGCGGGACGGGATCAGAGAAACCTTGGTGCCCACACAAAAGTGGTATCAAGCATATAGGCTTCGGAAGACAAAACAGATTTTCATCTCCTCGGCGGCCTCTCCCTTCAATCCCTAAATGGGCCATTTGCCACTTGCATAAATCACCGAGCAGACCCTGTCTGTGTTTAACAGAAAGCTCTCCTAGTCTAACACCCAATACCTGCGCTACCACCTTTTTGCGGTAATCGCCAGGTTGGTAGTCATTTTCCTCTAGGGACATATGAAGGAATAAAGTCCGGCACTTGAAGAGGAGCTGTTGCTACTGCAGCACTGTGTGGTGCTGGTAGAAGTGGGCACATCAAGAGCTGAGACCGGGAAAACTCTAGAGCCTACCTCCCTTTCCTTTCCTCCTATTCTAATCGGCTGAGACTATACCAGTGGGATACTGTTCAAAAGTAAGATCTCAGAGGGTATGAAAATGGATATTGTGTCTACTCGTCTCCAACCCCATGGGCATTCGGTGACCCACTGAAAAATAGGGCGTCCTTTGTGTGATTAGAGACAATTGCCACAAATGGGGGTTTTCCCTGGATGTGATATTAACAAAATGTTTCCAAAAATGGAGTATTTGGTGAATTTTTGCCAAAATTTTTTTCTACATAGAGGTCTTTGGAGTGGAAACTTTTTCAAACTTGCCCCAAAATAGGGTCTTTTTGGGTGACCTTGTTAGAATTTTCACAAAATTGGGACTTTGGGCTTGAAATTTCAAAAAGTGGGTTTCTTTGGGTGACACGCTGCTGAAAAACGGTGGTCTTACAGGCCTTGACATAACGCGTCCCTTCCAAGCGGGAGTTCACACCGGGGTAGTGCTTGAGACCGCGGTATTATATTTCCCTCGCAGAAGTGAAAGGCGCGGATACGATAGCGTCAAATTGCGTGACCTTAACCCTTTGGGAACTGGCCATTTTTGTATACCTTTGTCACACCAAAAATTAACTCATTAGCTTTAGATGTGGCCTTCCATGTTTGCAGGTGATCTGGAAAGCCATCTAACACACCAACAAGGCCTATAGGCCTTGTTTGACCTCATTTCTATACATTTTCCATGCTACTTCTGAATGGGCCCCGAAATGAAATACTTTTACATTTTTTAAGCCAAAATGACATGTAGTAGTTGATCGGCGACTTTAGTCGCGTTAGTTCTCCAAGGATAAGACGCACCACAATGTTTATCCACCCTCAAAGTCTTGGGAAGATTGTATTCTTTACCATTTAAAGAAACAATTTGGGTTTAATGACGATTCACCGTGTCATGCACCGCGTTGGCGGTTAATCGTCCGAATTTTAGTGGCGCGCCGGCGGTGGACTATTTTCATGGTAGCGTACATTTTATAAGTGGTATAGAGGTTTTTTGGTCGGCCCAAACGAGAGATAACTGCTAGAAATCTGTATTTTATCATCTTTTTTATTAAAAATCTTGCCGCCATCTTGAAATCCAATATGGCCGCCCATCCTTGAAATCCAATATGGCAGCCACCTGAAGAACTTATGATCACTGAAAGTTTCTGGGTATCAAAAACATAGATATAGCACACCTTACTTTAATCAAATTTACAGAACTGGAAATAGGGCTAAAATGGGCAAATTTGACAGTCCATTTTAAATTTCATGCGGCCATCTTGAGTTCAATATGGCGTCTTCAAATAATTTTCTGAGATCACCACAGGTTCATTGGTATCAAAAACATTGGTTTAGACACCTCAAATTTTGTTTTAGTTCTGTAGAATTAAAGATATGTCAAAAACTTGTGCATTTTGTCACCATTGTGCAAATTACAATATGGCGGGCCCCCAGGCGTAATATTTTGGATCTATTTTTTTTTTTTGAACCTCTGATGCTATAGAAAATCATGACCACGTCCATGCTTTCTTCAAAAAATGACGATTCTCATGCTTAACATCTCTACTATTACATTCAGTGACTTTGGATTCCAAGTAATATAAATCAGTGGAGCTTACATCCAAAGAAGAAAAGGCCAGGCAGTGAGACTGTTTTGCCAATTACAATACAGAAGTTATTGTCGTATTGAAGGTGTATTGATCAATCCCACATGCACCAGTTTTGGCAAAATTTAACCTCATAGGTCATTTGAACCCACCAAACTCCTATTCTTAACACATAAAAAGCCTGCACTTTACACTCCTTTTAGCCCCAATGTTAGTACACAATGGATTTTTGCAAATGAAATGTTTTGTGGTCCTCTATGCTTCTTGTACACTTTATCCATAAGTACTGACATGAGTTTTGCACAGTACTGGAAATAGGCCATTGCAATGCATTATGGGATTGGTTCAAAACAACCCTCTGCGGTCATCCTTGTCTCCATTTTTCTGAAATTAATCTTTTAAGTCATTATTCTTACCACTGTTGATGCCTGGAGACCTTTATATGGTACTCCTACGAAAGTAATTGGGTAAGACAAAATATGCATCTTTATTTTTAAAATAACTGCGCCAAGATTAGTGACATCAACTTGGCGTCAGTTACCCTATTTGACCAAGTACATTGCTTGAACAACCCTA
>JAMKCH010030867.1:0-26895 GCA_023653785.1 Ophioderma brevispina | reverse complement strand
GTAAATACGAGTTCGCCTTATTATACATAAGGGGAAGAGGAGCACCTGACGACAAATTATCAGCAGTAATTAGCATGGTTACATTGTTGACAGTAGTAAATAACCAGTGACATCAGTGACATCAACATTGAAATAGCACAATACTGCAAAGTTATTAGCATTAATAGTGCATGACTAATGCTATCAGCAGTAGATAGCACACAGCTGTTTGAAAGTCTTATTTATTATGACAAAACCAGAATAAACCAAAAATATCAACGGCGACACACTTTTGACAACTGATTTGGATTATTTGTATCACTAACTTCATCCTGTGTAAATTTTATGAAATGTCATTGATTTTTCTTTAAAATCTAGTTTAACACGTCTCTCTATGGAGAATGGGAATATAGAGGGCGCTATAACATGCAAATCACGACCTTTGTAGGCCTATATGGCAAGATTCCCTCAACGGGTATTTCTGATTTTTGCAGAGGAAATAGCTTTTGCATGTCTTTACTTATATAAGTTGTCAGAATTGTGTCACCAATAAAACTCACCATTGCTTAAAATTGCTCTAAAAATAAAAGAGACGATTTGCACGGGGTCAAACAACTGTGAGCATGGCTGCTGTAGTGCTATCATTAGTAGAAAACCTGGTGACATCAGCAGTAATTAGCATTAAAACATTGCTGATATCAGTATATAGTCTTGTGACTACATCAACAGCAAAATAGCACATGATTGCAAAGTTATTAGCATTAATAAGTGCATGACTGTAATGCTATCAGCAGTAGATAGCATGACTGCAGTACTGTCATCAGTAGAAACCTGTGACTATGGTGACATCAACAGTAATTAGCATGATAACATTGCTGACAGCAGATAACCAGTGACATCAGCAGTTAAGTAGCACATTGTAATGCTATCAGCAGTAGATAGCATGGCTGCAGTGTTATCATCAGTAGATAGCATTGCTGCAGTGCTATCAGCAGTAGATAGCATGGCTGCAGTGTTATCAGCAGTAGATAGCATGGCTGCAGTGTTATCAGCAGTAGATAGCATGGCCTGCAGTGTTATCAGCAGTAGATAGCATGGCTTGCAGTGTTATCAGCAGTAGATAGCATGGCTTGCAGTGCTATCAGCAGTAGATAGCATGGCTTGCAGTGCTATCAGCAGTAGATAGCATGGCTGCTGTGTTATCAGCAGTAGATAGCATGGCTGCAGTGTTATTAGCAGTAGATAGCATGGCTTGCAGTGTTATCAGCAGTAGATAGCATGGCTGCTGTGTTATCAGCAGTAGATAGCATGGCTGCTGTGTTATCAGCAGTAGAAAACCTGTGACTCTGGTGACATCAGCAGCAATTAGCATGATAACATTGCTGACAGCGGCAGATAACCAGTGATAACAGTGACATCAGCAGTGAAGTAGCACAAGATTACAAACCTATTAGCAAAATAGTGCATAACTAATGCTTTTAGCTTAGATATCCTGACTACAGTGCTATGGTGACATCAGCGGTAAATAGCACATAACTTCAAAGTGATCATTTTTATCACCGAAACAATTCCTTTTCTGAATCACAGAAAAGGAATTATGACAGAGAGTCCAAAATGTTTTAAAATCTTCCTGTAATAAGGTTTTGTGTAAGGAATTAGGTTGACGGAATTGTTTAAAAATACCTTTTTGTAAGGACAGTCAGTGCCAAAGGATTAACTGAAATGATGATGTCTCATATTTTTTTTGCTCAGGATGAAAGAAGTCCAGATAGGTAATGGCAAGGCCTTACTTGTGAAGGAGTTTGGTGAATTCAGTGCCATTGGACACAAGTGTACACACTATGGTGCACCACTCATCAAAGGCAAGTTGCATTAAGTGTAAAAGCCCATTCATACTCCTACTCCAATATTATTGAAATATTGAGATGCCAGTACAAAGTTTTGTCGTCCCCCTGATGATTGATAGGTTTCAATTAAACTCATAATACTTTCGGGAATTCTTGCACATAGGTTACTTTTGTGCTTTAAAGCACAACAATTTATCTGCTTGCATGAAAGACTATCTTAAACAGCCACTGTATTGAATGTTATGGTTTGATTCAGTCAAATTCATGATGAAAAATGTACAAATTGTATGCAGAAACAAAGAAAGGTGATGACAGGGTACATCATGAAACGATGGATCCTATATCTCAGCTTTAAAAACCTCGGTAAACAAGTTAAATCTTTATATTTTAAAGATTGCGTAAGAAATAAGATTTAATGGCATGTGCATGGTTAATGTTAAAAATACAGCTGTGTTGGTCTGCTTAAAACATTGATCACATTTTATCCAAGCATTTTTTCAAGGTGAATAGTCAATGCTATTTTCACCATCCCATTTGGCAGTTGGCCCCTTGGTGTGAACTTGTTTTTTTGACTGAATGGCTGCATGCCTGTTTCCCCCTTTCTTGAGAACTAGCTTGGCAAGGATAGACTGATATTAATTCAGTGGTCAGGTTCTTAATATGATTATTATTATTAAGTTTATTGTTCCAAATTGAAACTTCACATGAAATGTTTGGATCACCCTGCATTTTCCTTTGCTCAAAACAGCATGGGGGGTAGGACACGATCTGCTCGATTGAGGATTTTCAAACGGTAATTTGGGGGACTGCTACGTGCATTTATATACTATGGCAGTCTCTATCTCAGTGACATTACAAAATCATCTCTTAAACCTTTGTTCAAAAGATCTTAGAAATATCATGATGATTTAGGAAAAAATAATTGACTCAAAGCCGTCGGGGTTAGGGGATTAACACCGCTGCAAAATAGTGTAATTTCCAATAACGGTCACTTAGATTTAAATATTCGTGACCAGCACCCAGAAGTTGATGCCGTTTTGAATTCGCTGTTGCTGTTATGTTGGTATGTCCTACCCCCCTGAACAGCATTATTGTAACAAAGTTTACCATTTGATATTCCAGGTGTTTTGTGTAATGGGCGTGTGCGATGTCCTTGGCATGGTGCATGTTTTAACACCAAGACTGGTGATATTGAAGACTTCCCTGGACTTGACAGCTCACCGGTGTTTGACGTAAAAAAATTGTGTTCCATTTCACAAAAACCATGTTGAAATGGAAGTTCCCAACAACAGTGTTAAATACACTGTAAAAATTACACTATTTGGATAATAGGATTTCTTTGGTTTGTGTGTACGCATGTGTGTGGGCTTCTATGACATCTACTTCCAAGGACCTGACACAAAAGAGATTCTTTTGAACAAAGGTCCCCGGAAGTGTATGTCCTCGGAAGTGTAACAAAGGTCCTCAGAAGTACAATGGGATTAATTCCATGTGTCGCTTTACGACTGAGGATGTGGTTCCTTTGAAGTCCTCAGAAGTAAAGGTCATACAAATTTGTGTGTGTGTGTGTGTATGTATTTGTATGACATAAACTTCCGACGACCTAACACAAAAGACATTCTTCGAACAAAGGTCCCCAGAAGTAAATCTTTTGTCCTCAGTAGTGTAACAATGCAGTTGATTAAAGGTGAAACGAGAGATTTTTGGGCCACCCATATAATTATTGTGCCATATGTAGTGATTTCATATAGATGAGACCCCCATAGATTTCTTACCTTGTTTTTAGTTACAGAAATGCCTTGAAAGTGTAAATAGAAGGTGATTTTCATTGCTAATTTCAATATAAAACATAGGCTGAATTTAGTATTTGCTCCTATACAAAATTAGAAATTTCAAAATTTTTGGACCAAAGAAATATTTTTCAGCTTAATCCTTTCACACGGGGACATTTTTGATAAAAAGCTTTACATCGGTGCAAAAATCATATTTTTAGGGACACCTGTTATGTGAAATCTCTCGTTGCACCTGTAACAATAGGTGGTTCCTTTGATGTCTTCAGAAGTATTGGGAGGGTAGGCTGTTGTAGTGGCTCATCCACTCGCCTTTCACCAATGCGGCCCGGGTTCAATCCCCTGCGGAGCCTGTGTCGTACGTGAATTTAGTTGCCGATCATACCCATCCTCACAGGTTTTCTCCAAGAACTTTGGTTCCTCCTGCATCCAAAATCAGACTTCTTTCTATAAAAGCTTTCCTTGTCGTTCTGGATTTACTTGTTGTGTTGTAGCAGCCTTAGGCGCTCCATAGCGGCATCCTGAGCACTTCGGTGGATTTGTCGCGCCTTATAAGAATTAAATATTATTTTTACCTTACAAAAATGTGTGTGTGTTTGTGTACGTGCATCTATGACGTATCAAAAGAAATTCTTTTAAACAGAGGTCCTCGGAAGTATAACAAAACAATGGGATTTCGTGTTTGGTTTTACAACCGAGGACGTTGTTCCTTTGAAGTCTGTGGAATTGTAGGACATAAAAAATGTGCGTGTGTGCATGTGTGTGTGTTTGCTTGTTTTAACCCTGCTCTTACTGGACTCATGCATTGTACTCATAGACTGATTAACTTCATATGCGGCCAGAATACCCCTTGGTCCCCATTCACAAACTGAGATGACAGGCAATACATGTGCTCTATGGAATGCTGTATTTTTTTCACTTGAGGAACACTTAGAGAATAAAAGATATGATTTGTTGTTTTGCCTATCTAATATCGTGGCATATTGGATGGGCAGTCCAATATTTTGAGTAGTGGATGCCGGCGCAGCCGGTATCCACTACAATAAAAATATTGGACTGCCCATCCAATATGACACGATATTAGATAGGCAAAACAACAAATCATATCTTTTATTCTCATTCTATTTAGTTTTGGTTGTTTTAATCACTGAAAATATTTTTATTTCAATAATTTTGGTTAAAAGGGCAAAAATATTCCCCCGCTGTCAAAAATGAACCAACCCGTACTAGCTGCGTGCACTGCGTAACCTTATGCACACGCGCGTAAACACTTGCGGGATGATGCACTATCTAATATCGTCTCATATAAGAGAGGCAACAGCCAATGATATTGCGTGTTTGCTTACTAAACCCCGCCCACTGAATAAGAATATTAGTTATTAGGGGAGTTTGGGGTAATACGGATTATATCTAGTCGTGGAGTCTGTATCGGGCGAGGGCACAGCCCGAGCCCAGATACAGAATCCGAGACTAACAATTTTGTCATACCCAAGCAGAGCAAAATAAGCACAAACATAGGGCCTAAAGAAAATTATAAGGGTGATTCACAAAACGATACTTTACGGTAAATTGACTGTAGATTACGGTAAATTGATTCTTTGAAAATAAACGACCCTAAAATCATCTTTTTCTGATTCACAAACAAAATTATTGATCTATTTTAAAGTCTTTTGGTGTATGTGAGAGTGATATGCTCAGTGGCGTACCCAGAGGGGGGACGGGGGAAGCTGCCCCCCCGTGGGGAATCTTGCCCCCCCCTGAAAAATTGGTGATTTGCATAGGCTATATACTATACTAACAAATTTTAATATATGCTTGCCCTCCTGAAAATATATGTGCCCCCGCCCTTTGCCCCCTGAAAAAAAAGCTGGTTACGCCACTGATTATGCTGAAATCTTGTTCCAACTTGGTTCAACATTGCTAAAAATCGTCAAATTAGAACAGTGATTTACGTCAAAAATGAACACAAATTTTTTGATTTTTGTTGTCATAATGCTTGGTCACGCATGGGCAGTTCCTATGATACGAGCGTGCAGACGCGCTCCGAGGGTATGAGATATATCTAGTCAGTAAATTCTGGCAATTATCCAATGAAAACAGAGGGATCTACTTGATGGTATGATAAACTTTTTTCTTGGTTTGTCAATGAAGGAAATCAGAAGCCAAAGTATTTTCATGTCTCTTTACCTCATCCTTACAGGTTAAAGTTGATGGAGACAATGTGATTATCAAGGCCAATAGCAAGGTAAGATGTTTTAGAGGTAAACTTCAATAGTCGGAAATTGTTATGTGCTTGTTTCTTGATCCATGTGTCAAGCGAGTCCATAGAATAGGTTATGCCACAGCAGCCGACAACATCCCGATGAGCTATTGTTATGAGTGTCATTGTTCAAATAAGAGTCTCTTCAACAGACTTTAGTAGGCGTCTGTGGAAATTTGATATTCCGGTTTAATTATAAGGTTTTAAAACAAAAATATGTGACCGGTTAGAAGTTTTTCTCTTGAACGGTTTCGGGTGGTATAAAAGGGACCATTTTAGACAAAATAATTTCTACACGGTCGTCGATTTTTCTTGGGAAATGCGAAGTTAATGTTCGTGTTTTGAAATTACAGCAGTGCGTGACCTGATGTTGGTGTAATCCATGCACAGCGGGAGTTTGCTGGCTGCTGTGAGGTTATGCAGAGTATTCAAACTGCAATAGTGCATAATATATAATTGTTTCAACAAAACCAGGAAAATTGAATACAGATATGTTAAATTTCCAAAGTGGACATTTTATCTATTTTGTCAGACATGTAAGAATAATATTGCCTTCCAGTAAAAGTATATATTTATGTGTGAGTGTGTGTGTGTGCACGCGTGTTATTTGCTGTGCCAATTTTCTCCAAAATACCTGATGTTATAAAGTTTTGCTCTAAAACCAATATTTATTGATTTTTTAAACAGTCATTTTAATAATTCAATAATTCAATAAAGGGGCATATCATGTATACCTACAGAACCCAGTATCATATTTTCCTTGCTATCAGTTCCTGTCAGTGAAGTAGTTTAAACCTATTATCATTTTTAAGGTCGTCCGATACAGTCGGAAAGACCTTATGTCGGCATGATTCATGTGTGTGCGTGTTCGTGTGTGTCAAACATTTAATATACATGCACCATTTGGTTGACATTTTTTCAACTTATTGTAACATTTTAGTGCAGTGATGATCAAGTTCATACTTGGTATGCTTATGCATTGAGATAAGGGTCTTATGTAGGGAAACAGATGGGAAGGTCAAAGGTCATTCAGGGGTCACTTAGGGTCATTATATTTCTCTCTTATTCTATGACCAGATAATCGGACGACCTATTTGGGACCACTGTTCTTATTGTGCCGCCTGCCTTAAGGCAGGAAGACACATAGGGATCACTTTGTCCACTGTAGTTGTTGATGTCTGTTGTTGTTGATGTCTGTTGTTGTGAAAAAGGGGTTAACATTTGCCTGTAATATCCACATACTTTTTGATGGATTTAAACCAAACTTGGGTCACAGGTGCAACATGGCATCCCCCATTTGTTAATGAGGTCAAAGGTCACAAACTAAGGTCAAAGATCACAAAGGTCATGTGAGGTCATGTTGTAAAATAGGCTGAAAATGTAAAATTGACCTCATTTGAAAATTTGAAGTTCAATTGAACCAAACTTGAGTCATAGGTGCAACATGGGATAGGTCACATACCAAGGTCAAATGTCATGTGAGGTCAAGTTGTAAAATAGGCTGAAAATGTAAAATTGACCTCATTTGAAAAGTTGAAGTTCAATTGGAACCAAACTTGGTTTATGGAGATTTCATGCAAACCCTCATTTGTTTGAGATCAAAGGTCACATATCAAGGTCAAAGGTCATGTGAGGCCTATCATTCACAAACCGCAACAGCAGGCGACACAAGCGGTCCAATTACCAATGTATTTTCTGAACACCAAGTAATCTTTTTGAACAAAAACAGGTTGGGAAGAAAAAAAAGTAAAACCCTTGTTATGTTCTTGTTGTGTAAGTTCTTATTTTTTTTATTAATTCAGGATTTGGAATCTCACAAGAGAATCAAAACCATGGCATGTCACTCACCAGATGAGGAGAAAACAATACTGATTATTGGTGGAGGTAGGCATCATATGTTCAATGTAAATTAAGTGCTAAAGGTAAGTAATCATGACATTTCTGAATAATCATTTTATTATTAATGTCATCTACAGGCCCAGCTGCAGCTCTCTGTGCAGAGACTCTGAGGCAGGAAGGGTTCAAAGGTCGGGTGATCTTAGCAACCAAAGAAAAGAATCTCCCATATGACAGGACAAAGTTGAGCAAAGTGAGTAGAATTACAGCTCTGAAAAGAGATGATGAGCAGTGAGTGTAAGAGACTGTTTATGTGTGAGAAAGGGTGCATTCATGGTTAGATGAGTGTGTAAAAGAAAAGCTAAAAAAGGTTATTTTTTGCCGGTTGAAAAATTACACAATGCCACCTTAAAGGTGCTTGTTCCGATTTTTGCCTATCTTGTTCTCTACTTGATATGAGAGCCTGACACTTGTACACACTGACCATCAAGTACCATGGGAAACAAACTTGCAGGACATAGGCTAAAACAGAAAGGGCGTTGGGGTTATTTATTTAAAGGTACAACAAGATATTTCACATATCAGGTGCCCCTAAAAAATTGAAAGTTCTGATTTTTGCCCTGATGCAAAGCTTTCCACCAAAAATATCCCCATTTGAAAGGATTAAGCTGAGAAATGTTTTTGGTACAAAAATTTGTGAAATTTCAAATTTTGTATAGGAGCAAATACGAAATTCAGCCTATGTTTTACATTGAAATATAAGCAAATAAAAATCACTTTTTTTCTCTCTTTTAAGACATTTCTGTAGCATAATACAAGTTAAGAAATCTATTGAGTGTCTTATCTATTTGAAATTATTATTATGACACAATATTTGGGTGCCTCAAAATCTCTCATTGCACCTTTAAATTCAGTATCAAGACTCAAAAGTATTTTTAAATCTGTAGACTTCAGTAAACATTAGCATCAGGAATACCTGCTTGAAATAATATAGTGTAATGTTTGATCACTTGTAGGCCCTTGAATCCACTGCTGACTCATTAGCATTGAGAAAAGCTGATTTCTACTCTGTATATGACATCGATGTAAAGACGGACATGGAAGCCAGGTCGGTGGATACAGGGATGAATACAGTTACATTTGCTAATGGAGAAACAATCAGTTACGATCAACTCCTGTTGGCCACTGGAGGAGCGTAAGTAACTTGTGAGGGTAGTAAATGTAGTGGACACTTCACAGGTAATGGTAACCATTAAAATTTCAGGCTGATACCTGGAGACCTGTATGTCAAGTATTCCAAAGTTGCACCAGTAATGCCCGCTACATCAGCATGTCAAAATTAGTAGACCTACTTCATCAATGTCCAACAACAAAACCATAAGTAAAATGATGATGTACATAGTAAGTAAAACCAAAGTTTTAAATCCGGTTTTGTCCCCGTGAAAGAGGGTGGCCGGATTCACCTCACACTCGCAGCAACCGCCCCTTATTCCCTCCTTCCACTTCACCCGATTCAATGCATCCTCCATGTCAAAATAATATACACAAACTACCATTCGTTTTAAAGAAACTTTGGATTTTCATTCTGGACATGAAAATTATTATAATCTTCTAACTGAAGGGCCTGGGCTGACTCAGAGATTTCCAGATGAGGGCTCTCTCAATTTCTAACAAATCATGTTTTTTGCATATATACATTATGCTTGTCCACATACTAATAACTGTGTGAAATAGCTAAGCTCAGTTCAATATCCTTCATATAGAAAATAACAAACTTTGTAACAAAATTTCAGACCCGGAAATCTTGTTGTACACAGTATTCAATGCACAGTGGTACTGCTATACTACACTTAAAGGTGCAACGAGAGATTTCAAGTCATCCATATTTTGTGTGATATGTAGTGATTTTATATAGATTAGACACTCAATAGATTCTTTACCTTTTATTTGGTTACAGAAATAACTTAAAATGAAAACAAAAGGTGATTTCTATTCTATTCCCAAATTCCTGTTTTACTTATGATTTTTGCTTTAAAAATTACAAAGAAAGATTTCTGTCAAATTTCAAACATTCTGGAAATAATAGTGAGACTAATGTTCCTCTGTACACAAAATTTAGAAGTGGCAGAAAGAGTTTCGTTGTTGAAAGGGGTTCAAACATGTTCAAACAAAAACTCTGCATCTGATGCGTCTGCATGGATGCATAGTTGTTGATTTGTGATGAACCAATCTGTAACATATTTGAACCTTTAATATACCGTAACCACTCGGGTATAAGCCCACCCCCCTAAATGGAAGATTTTCCCCCAAAAGAGCGGTGGGCTTATACCCGGGTAGGGGCTTGAACTTGGAAAAAAATCCAATTAGCAATGTTTTAAACACTTGTTTACAGACCTGTAAGTTATTCTTTAATTTTTTTTTTATATATTTTATTGTGACATGAAGCATATGATAGAGTAAATCTATTTTATTTTTCAATGCACCACCTATATTAGACTAGGTTGGTACCAGGGTTACTGGCCACTGTTGCAATGAAACCACTGCCATGTTATGTGTTCTGAATGCCAAAATTACAACCTGGGCCTATACCCGAGTGTATGCTAGTTCCTACATTTTCTTTGAAAATGGGGGTGGGCTTAAAGCCGAAGGTGGGCTTATACCCGAGTGGTTCCGGTAATTATCAAATTGTTCTCTTCATCAGACCCAGAAAGCTTGACATCCCTGGAAGTGATCTTCAAAATATCTGCTTGTTGAGGACACCAGAAGATGGCCAGAAGATGGCAGAGCTGGGCAAAGGCAAAGATGTTGTCATCATTGGAAGCTCATTCATAGGTATGTTACACCAGAATAATGTGACAATGTTAATGAACATGGTTTGTTGTTTGCAAAAGTGATGCTTATCTACAGGTGTATCTTTGGGGTTGTTGTCAAGACCTTTTCCAAGAATAGGGAAGATGGCAAAGCTGAAATTAAGTCTGGGTTACAAGACTTGTGAGAAGAACAGTGTATATTTTTGTCTTTTGCCAGAATCGAAAGGCTGAATTTTTATTATACACAAATACAACACAAAAATACATTTCTTCCCTCTGTATTTCTGTACAGAGGGAAGAATGAATGATTATGTATACTACAAGATACAACAGCATTATGGGTGTTAATAAAAAACGGGAAATTGAAATCAACAAAACAGAACAAAACTCTTGGTTCAAGACCAAGAGACTCTCCTGAATTGTGTGTGCCTATTACAACCTTTGCATCTGTAGAGGTTCTCAACACAGTTCCTGATAATACGACAAATTGTTGCCCTAACTTAAATTGAGTTTGTTGATGTTTAAACTTTGAGAAAATTGAAGTTGTCTTCAGAAAAAAATATATTTGTGACTAATTCCACCCCAACTGGATATGCAGTGGTGAAGGGTCACCCGCTACATCAGCATGTCAAAATTAGTAGACCTACTTCATCAATGTCCAACAACAAAACCATAAGTAAAATGATGATGTACATAGTAAGTAAAACCAAAGTTTTAAATCCGGTTTTGTCCCCGTGAAAGAGGGTGGCCGGATTCACCTCACACTCGCAGCAACCGCCCCTTATTCCCTCCTTCCACTTCACCCGATTCAATGCATCCTCCATGTCAAAATAATATACACAAACTACCATTCGTTTTAAGAAACTTTGGATTTTCATTCTGGACATGAAAATTATTATAATCTTCTAACTGAAGGGCCTGGGCTGACTCAGAGATTTCCAGATGAGGGCTCTCTCAATTTCTAACAAATCATGTTTTTTGCATATATACATTATGCTTGTCCACATACTAATAACTGTGTGAAATAGCTAAGCTCAGTTCAATATCCTTCATATAGAAAATAACAAACTTTGTAACAAAATTTCAGACCCGGAAATCTTGTTGTACACAGTATTCAATGCACAGTGGTACTGCTATACTACACTTAAAGGTGCAACGAGAGATTTCAAGTCATCCATATTTTGTGTGATATGTAGTGATTTTATATAGATTAGACACTCAATAGATTCTTTACCTTTTATTTGGTTACAGAAATAACTTAAAATGAAAACAAAAGGTGATTTCTATTCTATTCCCAAATTCCTGTTTTACTTATGATTTTTGCTTTAAAAATTACAAAGAAAGATTTCTGTCAAATTTCAAACATTCTGGAAATAATAGTGAGACTAATGTTCCTCTGTACACAAAATTTAGAAGTGGCAGAAAGAGTTTCGTTGTTGAAAGGGGTTCAAACATGTTCAAACAAAAACTCTGCATCTGATGCGTCTGCATGGATGCATAGTTGTTGATTTGTGATGAACCAATCTGTAACATATTTGAACCTTTAATATACCGTAACCACTCGGGTATAAGCCCACCCCCCTAAATGGAAGATTTTCCCCCAAAAGAGCGGTGGGCTTATACCCGGGTAGGGGCTTGAACTTGGAAAAAAATCCAATTAGCAATGTTTTAAACACTTGTTTACAGACCTGTAAGTTATTCTTTAATTTTTTTTTTATATATTTTATTGTGACATGAAGCATATGATAGAGTAAATCTATTTATTTTTCAATGCACCACCTATATTAGACTAGGTTGGTGCCAGGGTTACTGGCCACTGTTGCAATGAAACCACTGCCATGTTATGTGTTCTGAATGCCAAAATTACAACCTGGGCCTATACCCGAGTGTATGCTAGTTCCTACATTTTCTTTGAAAATGGGGTGGGCTTAAAGCCGAAGGTGGGCTTATACCCGAGTGGTTCCGGTAATTATCAAATTGTTCTCTTCATCAGACCCAGAAAGCTTGACATCCCTGGAAGTGATCTTCAAAATATCTGCTTGTTGAGGACACCAGAAGATGGCCAGAAGATGGCAGAGCTGGGCAAAGGCAAAGATGTTGTCATCATTGGAAGCTCATTCATAGGTATGTTACACCAGAATAATGTGACAATGTTAATGAACATGGTTTGTTGTTTGCAAAAGTGATGCTTATCTACAGGTGTATCTTTGGGGTTGTTGTCAAGACCTTTTCCAAGAATAGGGAAGATGGCAAAGCTGAAATTAAGTCTGGGTTACAAGACTTGTGAGAAGAACAGTGTATATTTTTGTCTTTTGCCAGAATCGAAAGGCTGAATTTTTATTATACACAAATACAACACAAAAATACATTTCTTCCCTCTGTATTTCTGTACAGAGGGAAGAATGAATGATTATGTATACTACAAGATACAACAGCATTATGGGTGTTAATAAAAAACGGGAAATTGAAATCAACAAAACAGAACAAAACTCTTGGTTCAAGACCAAGAGACTCTCCTGAATTGTGTGTGCCTATTACAACCTTTGCATCTGTAGAGGTTCTCAACACAGTTCCTGATAATACGACAAATTGTTGCCCTAACTTAAATTGAGTTTGTTGATGTTTAAACTTTGAGAAAATTGAAGTTGTCTTCAGAAAAAAATATATTTGTGACTAATTCCACCCCAACTGGATATGCAGTGGTGAAGGGTCACCCGGTACATGTACTCACCAACCTCTAATTGTGACTCCCTACACTATCAAAAGATGCAGTTTGATACAGACCAGGTTGAATTCAGTGTCTAAGGTCCGTATGCACAAAAGAGTTAGACCGGGTCTAAAGTTAAACCTGGTCTAAGTGTAATTTAGTCCCACCAGAAAAGACATTTTCCTTTGCATTTACATGAGGTATTTTGTACTTATTTTGAAATTTGCCTTTTCAATTTTTTAAATTGCTTGTTACTTTGTGAATAAAATGTGAAAAACTGTCAGTTTTGGACAAAACAAATTTTGACTTAGACCAGGTTTAAAGTTAGACCTGGTCTGACTTTTTGTGCATATGGACCTTAGACTCCAATTACACAAGGTAAAATTTGTTATTCAATTTCTACCAGGGGTCAGAATCGAATTCATTTCAAAGCTAGAGTAAACAGTACAGTCTCTATTCAATACCAACTCGGAAAGCAGACATGCCAACTAGTACGGATTTTCCGTATTTCGTACGGAAAATGATGCAAAATACGGACGTACGTTTTACCGGGAAAAAAATACGGAAAATGGTCGTGTTACTTAAATAAAAATAAAGTGTATAAAAAGTGAGAAAATGAGTAAATTCAGAAAAGTAAAGTTCAGGAAAGAGGGCAATATCTTTTCAAAGTGAATAAATGAACATATGTTTGAAAGATATTCAATTTATAAAGTCCTTTTAATGGTTTTCGACATTGTTTTTCTCCCGACTTTCGGATGTTTCATCCACATTAATATCTTTATTTAACCATTTAACTGCTGTATGCTAAATGTCTTCTGCAGGTATTTAATTAACTATTTAACTGCAATGGTGCAAAGGGATAGACCTACAAACAATGTATTGTTATAGTGGGTTTGTTTTAAAGTTTTCAAGCTTTGAAAGTTTAGGCTTTTATACTTTTCATGCACTTTAAAAAAATATCTATATGGACTTAGTTCCTACTGACAGTTCCTTAAATGGGGCTGTCAGACGGCGGAGCTATGTCCATTTTTTCTGGAAAAGTTGTATTTTAAAGAGCTCCATCTCATGATGCAAGTTCTTATGTGCATAGGTATCTTAGTTTTCAAGTTATGAGCCTTTAAAGTTAAGGCTTTAAGTTAATTTTTAATGTGCTACTGTTGCTAAACAATATTCTCCATATTGACTGTGTTCATACTGACAGTTCCTTATATGACAGAACTCCCTTTTTTCCAGGAAAGAGTAATTTAAAGAGCTCCCTCATGATGCAGTTGTATGTAGATAGCTCAGTTTTCAAGTTATGATCCTTTAAAATTAAGGCTTTTCTTTTTGATGTAATATAAACAAAATGCTCCATATGGACTTAGTTTCTACTGACAGTTCCTTAAATGGGGCTCTCGGACGGCGAAGCTCTGTCCATTTTTTCTGGAAAAGCTATATTTTAACGAGCTCTATCTCATGATGCAGTTCATATGTACATAGGTGGCTTGGTTTTCAAGTTATGAGCCTTTGAAGTTTACACTTTTACATTTCTGTTCATGTCATTTCTTATAAAAACATCTTTATGCACCAAATTAGCCTTTCACTGCAATGACATTGCCATATACAGGCCGTAGAGAGAACTTTGGACAAAAAAATTACCAAATTCACAAGAATACTGATTTTGGGTCAAAAATACTGATTTTTGGTGTCTGGAATACTGAAAGCTGTATTTCAAAGTTGGCATGTCTGGGAAAGTCAAAGTCGAATGTTGCTTTTCATAATGCTAATACAGAAGGCACCTTTAAAGGTGCAACAAGAGATTTCAAGTCATCTTTATTTTCTGTGATATGCAGTGATTCCATATAGATTAGACACCCAGTAAATTCCCTGCCTTTTATTTGGCTACACAAATAACTTAAAATGAAAGCAGAAGGTGATTTGTATGTGCTTACTTTTCAATGGAAAACATAAGCTGAATTTCCTATTTGCTCCTTTAGGAAATGAGAAATTTCACAATTTTTGTACCAAAGAAAGTTCTCAGCTTAATCCTTTCAGATGGGGATATTATTGATAGAAAGCTTTAGACCAGTACAAAATTCAGACACCTGATATTTGAAATCGCTCGTTGCACCTTTAACATTAATATCTTTATTTAACCATTTAACTGCTGTATGCTAAAATGTCTTCTGGCAGTTATTTAATTAACTATTTAACTGCAATGGTGCAAAGGGATAGACCTACAAACAATGTATTGTTATATGGTTTGTTTTAAAGTTTTCAAGCTTTGAAAGTTTAGGCTTTTATACTTTTCATGCCTTTAAAAAATATCTATATGGACTTAGTTCCTACTGACAGTTCCTTAAATGGGGCCTTCCGACGGCGGAGCTATGTCCATTTTTTCTGGAAAAGTTGTATTTTTAAAGAGCTCCATCTCATGATGCAGTTCTTATGTGCATAGGTATCTTAGTTTTCAAGTTATGAGCCTTTAAAGTTAAGGCTTTAAGTTAATTTTTAATGTGCTACTGTTGCTAAACAATATTCTCCATATTGACTGTGTTCATACTGACAGTTCCTTATATGACAGAACTCCCTTTTTTCCAGGAAAGAGTAATTTAAAGAGCTCCCTCATGATGCAGTTGTATGTAGATAGCTCAGTTTTCAAGTTATGATCCTTTAAAATTAAGGCTTTTCTTTTTGATGTAATATAAACAAAATGCTCCATATGGACTTAGTTCCTACTGACAGTTCCTTAAATGGGGCTGTCAGACGGCGGAGCTATGTCCATTTTTTCTGGAAAAGCTATATTTTAACGAGCTCTATCTCAGGATTGCAGTTCATATGTACATAGGTGGCTTGGTTTTCAAGTTATGAGCCTTTAAAGTTAAGGCTTTAAGTTAATTTTTAATGTGCTACTGTTGCTAAACAATATTCTCCATATTGACTGTGTTCATACTGACAGTTCCTTATATGACAGAACTCCCTTTTTTCCAGGAAAGAGTAATTTAAAGAGCTCCCTCATGATGCAGTTGTATGTAGATAGCTCAGTTTTCAAGTTATGATCCTTTAAAATTAAGGCTTTTCTTTTTGATGTAATATAAACAAAATGCTCCATATGGACTTAGTTTCTACTGACAGTAACTTAAATGGGGCTCTCGGACGGCTACCTCGTCCCCCATTTTTTCTGGAAAAGCTATATTTTAACGAGCTCTATCTCATGATGCATTCATATTACATAGCTGGCTTGGTTTTCAAGTTATGAGCCTTTGAAGTTTACACTTTTACATTTCTGTTCATGTCATTTCTTATAAAAACATCTTTATGCACCAAATTAGCCTTTCACTGCAATGACATTGCCATATACAGGCCGTAGAGAGAACTTTGGACAAAAAAATTTACCAATTCACAAGAATACTGATTTTGGGTCAAAAATACTGATTTTTGGTGTCTGGAATACTGAAAGCTGTATTTCAAAGTTGGCATGTCTGGGAAAGTCAAAGTCGAATGTTGCTTTTCATAATGCTAATACAGAAGGCACCTTTAAAGGTGCAACAAGAGATTTCAAGTCATCTTTATTTTCTGTGATATGCAGTGATTCCATATAGATTAGACACCCAGTAAATTCCCTGCCTTTTATTGGCTACACAAATAAATTTTAAAATGAAAGCAGAAGGTGATTTGTATGCTTACTTTTCAATGGAAAACATAAGCTGAATTTCCTATTTGCTCCGTTAGGAAATGAGAAATTTCACAATTTTTGTACCAAAGAAAGTTTCTCAGCTTAATGATTTTCAGAACATGGGTATTTTATTGATAGAAAGCTTTAGACCAATACAAATTCAGACACCTGATATTTGAAATCGCTCGTTGCACCTTTAACATGAAAATATGAAAGTGCTGACATAGGCAAACATTATTTATTATGGTCTAAGGCATGGTGCATTGGCAAAAACAGCATTGCAAAAAAGCACTGAACTGACACAAGATGACAAAGACAAGGGTCACCACACTGCAATACACCTAATTGATGCATAACATCTTTGATTTGACATGTTCTGATTTTTCCTTCCATATTTGGTGTTCCTTTTTCCTATTTAGGCATGAGGTAGCCACATATTTCCAAGGCAAAGCATCCAGTGTGACTGTTATAGGACGAGGCCCTGCACCATATGTGACCAGTCTTGGAGGACTCGGTAAAGCACTACAAAAGGTGAGATTTAAGGTAGTTTCTGTTTAATTGGACAAGGTTTAAAATGTCTTGCAGGTAGCAAGACTCTTTTCAGATGCTCAGCTATTTGTCCATTAATAATTGGTATTCTTAAACAGCTGTAAAATGTAAGCAATTTCATGGCTGATGCCCGGGTTTAATTTGACAATTGAACCCCGGTAGTATGCGCTGCATATTGACGATTTTCGGAGTTTCAAGCTTTGAATCAATACTCACGATTTCATGCTGTGCCTAATGCATCACACACTGATAGCTCACTGACTCGAGGAAGATGAAAGCACTATAGATGTGTGTCATATCAGATGTGTGTCATATCAGATGTGTGTCATATCATATGTGTGTCATATCAATGTGTGTCATATCAGATGTGTGTCATATCAGATGTGTGGTCATATCAGATGTGTGTCTATCAGATTGTGTCATATCAGATGTGTGTCATATCAGATGTGTGTCATATCAGATGTGTGTGTCATATCAGAAGTGTGTGTCCTATCAGATGTGTGTGTCATATCAATGTGTGTGTCATATCAGATGTGTGGTCATATCAGATGTGTGTCATATCAGATGTGGTGTCATATCAGATGTGGTGTCATATCAGATGTGTGTCATTCAGATGTGTGTCATATCAGATGTGGTCATATCAGATGTGTGTCTATCAGATGTGTGTCATATCAGATGTGTGTCATATCATATGTGTGTCATATCAGATGTGTGTCATGTCAGATGTGTTCATGTCAGATGTGTGTCATGTCAGGTGTGTGTCATGTCAGATGTGGTGTCATGTCAGATGTGTGTCATGTCGATGTGTGTCATGTCGATGTGTGTCATGTCAGATGTGTGTCAGTGTCAGTGTGTGTCATGTCAGATGTGTGTCATGTCAATGTGTGTCATGTCAGGTGTGTGTCATGTCAGGTGTGTGTCATGTCAGGTGTGTGTCCATGTCAGGTGTGTGTCATGTCAGGTGTGTGTCATGTCAGGTGTGTGTCAGGTCAGGTGTGTGTCATGTCAATGTGTGTCATGTCAGATGTGTGTCATTCAGATGTGTGTCATGTCAGATGTGTGTCATGTCAGATGTGTGTCATTCAGATGTGTGTGATATCAGATGTGTGTCATATCATATCATGTGTCAGATGTGTGTCATATCAGATGTGTGTCATAATCAGATGTGTGTTAACCAATTCCCTGCTTTCTGTTACACAGCTTATGGAAGAGAAAGGAGTCAAATTTCACATGAATGCAGCACCAGCAGAGTTCAAAGGTGAAGATGGAAAGCTGACCTCAGTGGTTCTCCAAGATGGCCAATCACTACCTGCTAGCCTGTGCGTTTTGGGCATTGGTGTTGCCCCGGCAACGGGTTTCTTGGAGGACAGTGGAATTACTTTGAATGAAAAGAAGGCTGTCCACAGTTGACAAGGTAATGAAGATGGGCAATTTCTTGCTTTAGTGTCAGTGATTACTTAACTCCTAATACTTAAGTTCAAAACAATCTCTGGTTCAAATGCAGCTCTGTCCATGTAATTAGAAAATTTTCAAAATGATGACATATTTTTGTGTGGGAATTATTGTCCCCGCCGAACGAGTTCGGAACGGGGACTATGAAATAGCATTTGTAGTTGCATTTATTGCATGTTAATGATCGCGCAATTTGGCGGGGACATATTTTTTTTACGCATCGCTTAAAACGAGTTCGCCTTGTTACATATAGGTATGTAAAAGCCATGGGGGATATTGCGACAGCAGATTCCTTCTGTCTGTGTCCGTTTGTCAGTGTGTGTGCGTGTGTGACTTGTGGTAAAATATTAACCCTAAACATATTTCTTACTGTTTACACATTTTCATGGCACATGCATGCATTTGGTTTCGTATTGAGTGGGCAAAATGTAACAAGGGTCTACATAGTCTGTAGTGGTCACCAAAACTTGACCTCAAATTGTATACAGAGCTGTCACCCAAAGAACTAAAATGCATTTTCTGCTTTAGTATGACTAGAGCAATAATTTGACACTAGTTTTCAACAAAATCTGAGCATTGGATATTTTTTGCCCCAGGATGACCTTGAACCTTATCAGGGCTGTAGCCGTGTAACTAAAGGTCCCAACCTATACAAACTATACGATTTGACTTGATTTCAAATTTTCCCCTGTACTAAATTTACCCCCTTATTTTACAAAGTTCCCCACATTTTCCAGAGGTTGGACCCAAAATTTTAATTCAGCACCCTTCAAACTATAGAAAACATCTTAAAACCTTCTTTCCCAAACTTCTAGAATGGGATTCCCATTTATAACCCTACTATGTTAGGGCCTGTCCTGCATTCAGCCACTGATTCCACCCTTTTGTCTGTACCACGCATGATAAAGATGCTTCAGAACGTAGAGCCTTTAATTATATTTCCACACACGTGGAATGAATTTTCTGCTGCTTTCAAAGAATGTAGTTGTTCAAAAATTCACGTAAAGATTTTCATGTATTGATTTGTGTGTTTTGGTCTGCTCTGTTCTATGTTCTCGTAAAAGTGCTACAAGCTAGATATAGCAGTTCTATAAAATGCTAAACATGTTGTATGTTTGGTTATGTTGCTATTTCTGCAGTATATGAAAACCAACAATTCTAATGTGTTTGCAGGCAGGGGAATATTTGACTTTCCCTGTCCATGCTGGCGATGAGAGCGTCCATATTGGCCACTTGCAGATGGCTACCACCATTGGTATCTAACTACGAACATTGGTGGGGTTTTAACCCATTAATCCCCTGGGCACTACCACCTAATGGTACCACTCTGTTTGAATGGTTCATTACAACATGAGATAGCCCCTGAGTAACCAATCAAATAGTGCTTCTATATCTCTGTGTAACCCTACCAACATCTTGCAGTATATCTGATTTGCTCAGTAATGAATTACCTGCAAGTAAGGAATCACAATAGTGCCATAGATGCTTATAGATAGGTAGGTAAGTGCCCAGGGGGTTAGGATACACTTTAGAAACTTATTGTATAACTGTTAAATCATAATCAGTATTATTATATTTATTTAAAAAAATAATAATGATTAGGATTAAATATCAAGAGTAATTATTTGTCAAATTTGGAAGCTAAGTGCCTATGAAAAGAAATCCTTGAAGAACTCCTCTTGAGACTCTTGAAGGCAAAATGTGGCGTAAGAGACCTGGAACCTTGAAATGGAAGCCATGTGGTGTGTTTATCTCCCTTGTTACTGGAAAAGCTGCACTTTTATATATATAACGCTTGAGCCATTGGAATATAAGTATATTCAACTGCAGAAAAATTATTTGTTTTTGTATCGTTATATAAAACAAATATTGAATGCCTATGGTTGTGGAATAGTAAAAATAATCACTCTTCAAATTTGAATGTTCCATTTCACTCGGCTTCAGCCTCGTGAATGAAAAGTCAAAATTTGACATTGTGTGATATATTTACTATTCCACGCACTAGGCATACAATTTGTATACTATTACACCCTTTGCCTTCACCAGTTGTGCATTTTTATTTGCATTAAAGCACTCTGCCATACAAAAAACTCTGATTAAAATACTACTTCGTTGAAGCCGAAATCGAACCCGGTATGAGCTAAGCGCGTGGCATTCCCTGGATCAGAGCTCTACTGCACCTATAAATTTCTCATACACTACGTCAATCTAAATATATCTATAATAAATAGTACATTAGTATAAACCAATTTTGGTGCCCAACACGTAGAGAAAACACGCATGCTGTTCGGTAAATGAATCGGTCGAGCACACGGTCATCGACCTAATATAATGCTTAGTACACATTGTTTACATGACTGTCACTGACCTGGTATGAAATATATATACTGTATCTAGATGTTTATTTTCTCTCAATTGCACGTCTAAGTCACGACCGTACGCAAGCCAATTCACGCCTCAGCATAGCAACAAGTTGAACAACAACAGCTAATTTTAAACCAACCAATCACGGGCGCGCGTAATGATCCAAACAGGTGCGTATGTGTGTGCGTGCACTGCAGCACACGCGTTAGCAACGGCAAAACCCCGCGAAAAGGAGAAAATAAACTCCTGGACAGAGTATACCTGCTAGACTGTATCCTTTGATCTCTCCTTAGTGGTATGATAAAAATGGATACTCTCCTTCAAAAATCTCTAAATGTACCTTTAATTTCTATCCGTCACACGTTCATGTTTCTGCTATAGCAGTTTGTGTCCTATGAGCCCAATGTAATTTGTAATCATAGTAGGCTTCAATTGATTTGTCTTTCAGGTCGCATTGCAGCTCTGAATATGCTTGGGCAAGAAACTGAGATAGAGAGCGTTCCCTACTTCTGGACCTCTTTATTTGGCAAGAGTGTACGTTATGCAGGTAAGTCCAAAAAGATGCGATGACATCATCATACGAACACACATATGGGCACAAAATCAGTGGCCGGGCCAGCGACATCCTCGTGGCTTGCCATCCCTGGTCACGGGAACGGGGCACTGGGGGACCCTGGTTCAAATCCCACCCAAGATGTCCAATCTTCTTTACATTATATCCCTTTACCCCTTCCCTTCCTCCTATAAACAAGAACTGTGTTTGGGTTAATGAAGTGCTCATGCAAGTTGCCATTTATTCAGTGGTGTAGCCGCTAGGGGAGCAAGGGGCAGAGTGCCTCTCTTTACAAAATGGAGGTAAAAATCAGGAAATTTGATGAAAAATCATGCAAAATCAGCCTTTTTACCTTATTTACACTCTGATCGGGACGACTTTTCCCTGACCGGACTTTTGCCCACCCCCAGAACCACTGCATTTATAGACCAGTTAACAGCAATGTTTGTAAACATGTTAGGGCCTGGTCTATTTCTTTGGCCCATCCAAGGTGCATTGTTCGATTGTAATAATATAACCATTTATAAAGCACCTTTCCACAGGATGCAAAGCATGTAAACAAAAAATCAAAGATGATGACAAGAAAAAGAAAAGTAAACTAAGGATAACAGTTATGAAACAGGTAAGTTTTGAGAAGCGATTTGAATAGATGTCAACGGTTAGAGCACCAGGGATGTGGATGGAAAGATTGTTCATAATTTGGGACAGAAACTAAAAAAAGCTCTGTCCCTAGCATGTATGCACATGCTCCAATCATGTTCATAATTGTTGGAACACTCTGTGCAGATTTGGTTCCCGCCCCCTCAATTCATGATTCAAAGCATGATACACTTGGTCAATCTCGCTGCATATTATTTCTCAACACTGACTTAGGAGGGGATGGGGAGGGCGAAAGAAAGTTAGAGTGATGATGCACTTCAAGTTTGAATCCCTTGCATAGCTGCCCATATTAACAAGTATTCCAAGGACTTATGAACAAGATTGTAGGAATAGTGTGGTTTGATGTGTATTCCCATAGGATTGTCATGCTAAAATTGATTTTGTTGCTGTTTAATCTAGTAGCTCATGGTGGGTTTGCCATGCAAATATGTTCAGAGCTATACTCTTCAGGAATCCAACTAATGAAGGTCCAGGAACAAGATTGGTTGGTAATATATTCCCCACTGACGCCGAAATGCTGAAATGGCCACGCCTTTTTTGAGAACGAATACTTCGTCTGTAGCTAACAGACCCGTTGGACTAGGAGGTTGCGGACCACGCCAAAATGTGCGGTGCTGTCCACATATGGGGGTCGGAATACATCCATTAATCCAAAACGCAAAGGTTTTTAAGAGAATTGTCAAAACCAATTTCAGCATGTTGCGCACTATAACAATTAGATAAATTTGTAAGTTTTTCAAGACAAAACAGGAAGGGAGTTCAGCAAACACCTTGGATTTTACTCTCCTCAGGGATAAAGTTTGGGGTAACTAAGGGTAGGTCACAAACCAAAAATTCAACTTCCTCCATTCTTCAAACGGCAGCCGGCAAAATTGTGTGAGCTTGAGCAAAATTGGGTAATTATTAGGTGAAAACCGTGATTTTGTAAGGCGTTATAACAGTGTCTTTGCTCACAACTCAATCAGTTATGACGTTTGCATTGCACAGAGCTATTGACCATTTGGATTCCAACTGGGGATATAATCAGAATTTTAATGTTAATCCTTTCGTTTTCATGGGGGGTCAAAACAAGGGTATTTAAATGATCTAAAAAGCACTAACTGCATACCTGCGATCATGAATAGGCAAAATATCAAAGATTTCCAGCCCCTAAAAAATTACTCAAACTGAAAACTGAGAGGACGCGCCAGGTAGTATATAGGGATAGAGACTTTATTGCAGCTTAAAAGCACTCTTTAAAGATACCAGAATTATGAAAATTGTTTGTAATTTTGATTTCTTCACATATGAATTCATGCAAAAGATTTCAAGCCACGTTTTATTGCATTACGGTATCTCTACCCCGACCCGCGGCCCGCAGTGTGCAGGGCATAGCCCGGGGGGGGAAGACTCAAGAGATTTCATGATTCCTGACTTGCGTGGCGGGAAGATTAATGTACGAGGGATGGGGTCCTAGGGGCGGAGCTGCCGTAATGGCCATGGTTTGCCATTTTAGAAGCTAAAATTATGTTCAAGCACAAACCTTCCCCGTTTCCTCTTTTTTCGTCTTCTCCCTCCTCTTTTTTCTTCTTCCCACTTTTTCTTTCTTCCTTCTCCTCTCCACCACTCGACGTGTGCGTGCCGTCTAAGTTCTGATTATTTTAGTGACTTTTTCATGCATACCACGGGGGCCATTTTCCCCCCCCCCATGAAAACAAAAGGAGTAAAACATTAAATGCGATTATACCCAAGTTGAAATTCCAAATCGTCAAAAACTCTGTGCAATACAAAGTTCATAAAGGATTTGAGTTGTGGAGCAAATACAATGTTATACAGCACTTACAAATGCCTAAATAGGGCCTAAACTGCCCAGAATAATGATGGGTGCACTTTTTAGGACTGATGCCCCTTCGTCAGGGAGGAAAATGTTATACAGGGAAAAATTAAAATCGAGTCAAAATTGTATTTTAATGTACACTAACGTGTTCGTCCTCATAAGGATAGAAAAAGTATATTATTGCCCTAGCTTCCAACCTTTAGTTAAAGCAGTATAGCCCCATAATTGTAAAGGCACCCTGGGGTAAATGCTTCGATGTTGTTGAAAGTGGTGTTGTAAATGATTCCTTGTGTGATACTGAAACAGAGGAAACATGATTTAACTGATTTGTGCGTGATATCACCATGCGACATCCAGGGAAAGTTTGGTTGAAACCCCATGAAACAGGAGACCCTTGCTACATTGGCTTGTAATTAACTCATCCCAAATGTCACCAAATTGTAAAATGTGATTTTTGGATTCTATGTGAGACAATTCAAACAACTTAGCACCTAGTTTTCAACAAAATTGAGCATTGGGAAATTTTACCCCAGGGTGACCTTGAACATTATGGGGCTATAGCACTTAACTAAAGGTCGAACCTAGGCAAATATATTCTTTTTTTAAAATTAACTTTTTCTAATAGGAGACGAACATGTTAATGTACATTAAAACACACCCCCCCCCTCCCCCCCCCATTTGATTTTTAAAATTTTTCCCTGTAGTCACCTTCCTCCCTTGAAGAAGGGGAAGCAGTCCGAAAATTGAACCACCCCATCATTTTCTGACAGTCCTAGTGAATGAAAAAACAGCAAGAAAATCAATTTTAGCACAAACCTCCCCCAACCACACTAGAACCTGTAGGTTCAGCCTCTGATGGTGGAAACCAAGCCAGGACAGGTTCTCTTCACCATAGATAATCACTCACATTTGCTGGGGACAAAGTTTTTTAGTACTTTATACACAGTGAGGAGAATATGCTACAATCATGCGTGCCGAAAACAGGTCAACCCACATGCACCTATGAGGCTAGACTTATGCACATGAACTGTTTTGAAGCAGTCTTGGAATATGTCCTTGGAAGTCTTTGAAAATTGTAACTGCGTTAATCTGTTTTAGGAAAACGTATGTAGGGCCTAGGTTATTCGATCCCATGAATGTTTCAAAGCAAACGCGAAAATAAGAAGCATGTTCTTTTGCGACAGCGGTAGGGCAATATTTAGTATTAAAAATATTCCATTGCAAGTTGAGACGACGGCATCAGCAAATCTCCTGTCTTATTTGTGATAGATTTATGATCAAACATTACTTAGGTCGATGGTGACCCCAAAATGATAGGCTTAAATTCGACTACGTTTTTAATTGTACTTTCGTTTGAAAAGGGGGATAAAATTTCACATTAAAATTACCTTTAATTAACAGATTTAAATGAAGAACGAGGACAACCAAGTGCGGGTTTCTGCATTTTTTGGACATGTTTGTACTCGTAAATACATTGACCTCTTTGTAATCGATATCAATCCATTAAGAAAGCATTAGCCCCCTCCCCCCACACACACAGAAAATATTTTGATCAAATTTGCCAGAAAGTCCTTAAATTTTGACAATGAAAATCCTTAAAATTGCTACTCAAGAGTCGGGGAAATTTGTCAATGATAATCCTTTATTTTTGAGCAAGGAAATTTCCCTCAAAATGGTCTGAAACTTAAGAAAATCAATTTTAGCGCAAAAATCCTACAGGAACTGATTCATTGCCATACCAAACCACACTAGGACCTGTAGGTTCAGCCCCTGACCAGAGCAGGTGGTAACCAAGCCAGGACGGGTTCTCTTCACTAGATAATCACTCACATGCTGGGGACAAAGGCTCTTTTAGTACTTTATACACAGTGAGGAGAATATGCTACGATCAAGAAAAGCAACCAGTGCAAGTCATACAACAAAGGGCTGACACTTCAGCATCTGGGTAATCTGTTACATAATGCAACAATACAGATAAGGATTTTGAAACATTGTCTATCAAATCCAGACAGCAGAAATACTGCTCATGTTAATTGACTCTGAATTTCTTTTTTCCTTGCAGGATACAGTGCTGGGTATGATGAAGCTATCATTAAGGGCAGCCTGGATGACCTCAAGTTTGTGGCTTACTATATAAAGTAGGTTGATGCCTTTAGAAGAGAAGTTGTGTTTGACTAGATAACAAACTTTGCTTTGTGTGACAACCATTTTGTGGCATACTTATATGTTGTGTGTATAATTGTCTAGAAAATTTGGCTTGACAAGTTTATCCTGAAAACATAGGTTTTATTCCAAGAAAGGAAAAGAATAAAACATACCAGAAGAAGTGTGATGTGTGATTTTTTATGGATGTAAAATGTTACTGCACCTCAGACATGTGGTCTGAACAAGTCCAAACTAGAGAAGCTGCAGGCGTGATACTTCAAGAAAGTAGTTATGCGTTTTCCTACAAGGTGTTTGTTTTTCTGACCCCAAACCCTTGTCAAAGTACATTGTGTTACCGGTCATTAAAACAATGCAATATAAAGGACTTAGTGATGGAAATAGCTAAGTATTACCCAGGGTTTCATGTTATTTAAAGGGACATAATGGCATGAAAAAAAATTTGACATAATGA
>JAMKCH010030866.1:0-17095 GCA_023653785.1 Ophioderma brevispina | reverse complement strand
TAGTAAATGCTAGTACTTGCCTAGTATTTACTTATGAATTCAGTAAATCCTTGTGGTCAGACTATAGAACCCTTGCACAAAAGGCCATTCAAATCATATCTATAGATGTCCTTTAGATATGCTTCACCAGTTATCTAACAGACTTTTCATCTGCCACAGCTGTATTGACAATTATGTTTCTTTTTGGTATGCCTTGTGCATTGTATGTGGAGGACCAACCTCACAAAGATTTGAATTAATAACCTTTCCTGTAATTTCGCTAACAATAAATGAGAACAGAATGCATTATACGTGTAACTCTGATCTTTATAGTTATCGACACTTATGTATTAGTATACGGCCAAGGTAGCTCTGTAGCTACCTTGGAATTTTTCAAGCATCTACTAGGAAAACTCTAGTAAATACTTGGTTTTATGCATATCAATGGAAGTATTTACTACTTTTCAAGTAAAAGGTTGTTGAGCAAATGCTAGTAGTAAAAGCTGTTAGTAAAAGCTTCTACTACATTTATGCATATACATTGAAGTAAATACTTACATTTTTAAGTAAATAGTATTTACTACATTTATGCATATGGGCCATTGATATGAGTTTTAGTATGGTGGTAGTTTCGCCGTACGAGTTTTGTGGTCATGTTTTTGAGGGGTCATTTTGGGGTCAAAGGTCATTCAGGGGTCGTTTTCGGGTAGCTTGGCTGTGCTTTTACGTATGGATATGAGTTTTGGTGTGGTGGTAGAGTTTCGCCGTACGAGTTTTGTGGTCACGTTTTCGAGGGGGCATTTTTGGATTCAAAGGTCATCCAGGGGTCGTTATCGGGTAACTTGGCCGTGCTTTGACGTATGGATATGAGTTTTGGTGTGTTGGTAGAGTTTCGCCGTACGAGTTTTGTGGTCACGTTTTCGAGGGGTTATTTTGGGGTCAAAAGTCATGTAGGGCCATTATTGGGTAACTTGGCCGAGCTTTCATACCCATGCTTTGACGTATGGATATGAAGCACCCGGGGCGCTAATTAGGTCGAAAACATTCCAGTATACTCATCTAGCGGGTATGCTCAGCTAGTGGGGAATTAGGGGTCATTCAAGGTCAAAGGTCAATTGGGGTAAACATTGGTGTTGGTGTATGGACATGAAACTTGAGGGTGGGGTTGATTGTTGATGCCAAAAATCTTAAAGGTCACAACAAGGTCATCAGGGGTCATTCAACGTCAAAGGAGGTCAAATGGGGTAAACTTTAGTATCCAGGCGAAACTTGGTGGGTGGGGCGATTGTTGATGACAAAAATTTTAAAGCTCGTGACAAGGACATCGGGGGTCGTTCCAAGTCAAATGAACCGCAAAATCCGAGGGTCATTCAATCCAGGTGATCGCAAAACACAGGTGATAGCCAAATCCAAGGACCACCTAGTAAAATACTATTAAAGAAACCACCGGTCCAGAACTCTTATGGTATGCACAGAATGCCCTCTTATGGCCCATATGCCATTTTGCCCTCCAATGACCCTACTTGACCTTTGACCCCAACATATCAAAACATTCTTCCAAGTTAAGTTGTATAGCCACCAAACTTGCTCAAGATAACCATTGGCCAAGACCCATGGGCTATATGTCAATTGACCTGTAATGACCCTACATGACCTATGACCCCACAACTATGCATTCCCTAACCATCCCAATTTATTCGAGTGCATCAATGATGCAGTAACCCGTCTTGTTTGTTGTCATGAGATTAAAGTGTTGTAATAACCTTAGAGCCATTTAGAGAATAACCAGAGGGAATTGCCCATATGCATCTATGTACGAAATATATGAAACAAAATCTTCCGTTGTTCATGATGCATGCAGCTACGGTACGGGTATCACTGGAAAACTTTCATTCGCGGCGGGGACTTCTATGAGATTTGGCCCGAAATTATGCTCCAGGACCATGTGGTCTAGGACCATGTATGGTCCTGGAGCATAAATAATCTGGAAAAATATTTTAAGTCAAATATGGTCCAGGACCATATTTGCCATATGGTCCTGGAGCATAGATACAAATATGGTCCAGGAGCATATTTGAATATACTGAATATGCTCCTGGACCATATTTGAATACACAAATGGTCCAGGACCATGCATAAATAAAAAAATAAAATTTACAATTCACACATCTTTTTTTTAAAGTATGTTTTATTAAATTACTTTGAAAATATTAGTGCAATCTGATGAGTATTTTTGAAATTATAGCCCCTAAAATTGCTAACCCCTACCCCTAAAAAGTTAACCAAAACTGATCCTATAGTGTATACCACAGAAACATGAAAGTGGTCCTCAAAAAATTTTGCCCATGTGATTTTAGTTAATGTCCCAAAAAACTGGTATATTGATGGTCTCTATCCAAAAACCACACCAAAATTATCCATTCAGTGTTTTGAGTTGCAGGTAGGTCTTCCACTATTAAATGAGAGGAAGGTCCCTATACTGCCTTCATACTAATATTTTAATCTAAGTAGGGTCATTAGCACTCCCTTGTATTATATAATGATTCTATTTTTCGATATACAGGATTGGCAGCCACCATTTGCAGTGATGGGGATAATCTCAGTTGTGCAAGTAAGCAGAGACTCAATGAATTGGAGGTAAATAGAGTTTAATTAGGTCCACCATCAAGGATCACAAATTGACTTGCAATTTGCAGGACTTTTTATAAATGAAATTGTCATTTATAATCCCCAATTATAGGCTAATTTTAAAACATCACAACAAGTAAAATATGAACTTTCAAAAGCAGCTTTGTAGAACATGCATGGGCAATTAAAAAGATTCCAAATTTGAGTGTCAGTCCAGTTGTATCAATAGTAAAAGCAAAAACATAATGAAAGGCCCATGGAAAACCGTTGTGTGATAATTACGGTGATTCGACCACAATTAGAGATGTTTTTTGTTAGGGTCACGTTTGCGCGCGCACCAGTCTCCAAGCAGATTATTTTGTTTTTAAAATGATGACTGGCGTTCCTAGCTCTCCGCGCGCGTAAAAACCACCCTTGCGTGAACTTGCGGATCTTATGAAGATAGCATGCACGCTTCAATGGTCCTTACAACTGTTCCAATGAAGTGCGTAGGCCTACAGTAGGTTGCTGTTTACAGAATTTAATGAATTATTAAACTGAGTCAAAGATGCTAATTCGGCCAAGGAAAAAATAAATTGTTTGATTGCCCTTCAACCTCCAAAAAAATTTGGGTCGGTAGGTCGCTGATTTTATTTTTGTGTCGCCCGAACCGAATGTTCATGGAGGCACATTACTAGTCCAAATTTTGTGTCGCTTGACGACATGTTCATGGAGGCACATATAGTCCAAATTATGTGCGTCCGTGTGTCCGTCCGTCCGTTATGACCGGTTAAACCTTTTTTAAAATTCTCTGGGGCTAAAAGGCTATCCTCCGATTACTTCAAAACTTGATAGGATGATAGAGTGGAGTTGCCCGCAATATTATGTTGTAGCTTTGGATGCCATAGTGCAATCATGAATTTTAATCGCTTATGGCAGATTTTTCAGACAATTTCGGTTAACCTTTTTTGAAATCCTAACTGCTGGCTAAACGCTAATCTTGATTTACTTCACACTGGTAGGGTGATAAAGTGAGGTGCCAAAAGATTATGTGTAGCTTTGCTGCATTATTTGCATTATTCATGAAT
Source organism: Ophioderma brevispina (assembly GCA_023653785.1). Lineage (NCBI taxonomy): Eukaryota > Metazoa > Echinodermata > Ophiuroidea > Amphilepidida > Ophiodermatidae > Ophioderma > Ophioderma brevispina. The sequence goes on along the minus strand of JAMKCH010030866.1, from coordinate 13,421 downwards.
ATTAATTGCTTATATTGGCCGGTCAAAATGACAACCCTTTCCCTGCAAGTTGTGTGCAAGTTATCTGGAGTTCCGTAAGGCTTATAATAATGAACTTGGGGAAGGAAGGGGTTTTTTTAAAGACAGTTCTCGTTTTTGTGTGTTGGGCATTTTCTGGCGAATTCATATGCAAATGAGCTAATGGATAGGAAAAGTTAGAGTAATCGCTTTATTTTTGAAAACGGTACATCGGATATGCAAAATTCCTTCACTGCATGAAAACCCATTATGGTGCGCATCTTCTTTGCCATTTGAAAGTTCCTGATACATGCAGCTTAGGTATGCAAATGAGCTAATTAAATGAGCATAATTGCTGTATCGTAAAAACGGTACATCGGATACACATTCCTTTGCTACATGATAAACTACTATACCATACATCATTGATGTGTGAATCATATGAGGCGAAGGGGAGAAGTGTTGGGGAGGGGAAGGGTGGGTGTGGTGTAAGGGCGAGGTGGGGTGCGTCAGGGAGGGGTGTGGGTGAGTCAGGGGGGTGGGGGTGTGTCGGGGAGGGGTCGGGTGTGTGCATAGGGTGGGGTCGGTGGGTGGTGGCCGTCACGGTAGGGTGCGTAGGGGGGGCGATGGGGGGGTGCGCGGCGAGGGGGCGGGGTGACATTTGTGTGACCTGGTGACCTTGGTGACTTTGTTGTGACCTTGGCCATAGAAAAGAAAAAGACCGGAGAAGCCGGACGCCCTATTCTTTCCTGTACAACGGCTCTCTCTGTCACCACATGGGGCAAAAATTGAAGGTCTTCGTGTTCTTGTCGGGTGCACGCGGAAAAAAACGAATGTAGTAAGACGCGTTTATTTTGAGCGTTGGTGGGGCCCCTATCCATGATACGCACCCGTCGCGTCTTCCTGAATCGGTATATTGTCATGACAGCGCGCGCTCCCGAACGTGATTTATGTATGTGTTGTTGTTGATGTGGTTTAAGCAAGTATGAAAAACAAACAGCGTGTTCTCCGTGTACACATGCCAAGAAAAAGAAAAGAGAAATAATAAACATGAGTGTTTTTCCTTTTCATATTTACATTGAAAAAGGAAAACGATCATTGGGGACCGTTCCCTTCATATTTGCAACAGAAAATCATTTGGTCATCTCTTCTTGAAATGTGTCAAGAAGAATAAATATTTATATCAATGACCTTTTCGCTGTTTCTTTTTTTTATACTTGCATAAGAAAAATTGCAAACGAATACATTGCAGCAAGTTCAAAACATTGTTTTAGTTTTCTTTTTTACTGTGGTCCAATAAACCCCGAAAATGTTCTTGGAGGAAGGTTGTTCTCGAACAGATCAAGTTGTCTTACGGCCCGGTTGCGGCTCTGAGCTGTCTTCCAAATTGCAAAGTGGGTTCTGGTAGTCGACCGGTCCACTCTTCAGTGTTTGACGCCAAAGAAAGAAAGCGTAACCTTGGTTGGTCTATTGTAGGCGCAACGATCGCTCTATGAAAAAAAGATTGCGCACATTACCGAATGTTTACGAATCCCTTCCCGAGCAATACACGAAGACCCCCAATTTTTTTTGCCATAGCCGACCAAGATGCGGGCGGCGTCTGGTTCTACTGGTCTATTTCTATGGACCTTGGTTACTTCGTGTGACCTTGTGACCCATGCGATACTTGGTTGACATCACGTCACCTTTAGCCATTCACAGTCGGTGTGCTGGCAAAACAGTCGGGTGGGATGCGACGGGAGGGGGTGGAGGGGGTCGGGGTGGGAAAGGGTGGGGGCGGGCTGGTGCTTGTAGGGAGGTGGGGCAGGGGTTGTCAGGGAGGGAAAGGTTTGTTGGGTCAGGGAGGGGGAAGGGGTGTGCCAGGGAGGGGGAAGGTGTTGTCAGGGAGGGGGAGCATGGGGTTGCATAAGAGGAAGGGGGGGTGCATGGGGGAGGGGAGGGTGGGGTGGGGGTGGCGCGGGGTGGAGTGGTCCTTGGTGACCCCCCTGGACATTTGTGACCCAATGGGACCTATGTGACCTCAGTGACCCCATATGACATTTGACCCCATGTGACATTGGTGCCCCATGTGGACTATGTGGACCTTGGCCCTATGCGACCTTTGTGACCATGTGACATCTGGACCTTGATGACACCGTGTGTGTGAAACTTGGCGACCCCCCGTCGGGAACTTGGTGACCCCGTGTGACCTTGGTGACCGTTGTGACCCATGTGACATTGCGCCCCATGTGACCTGTGCGGACCCCATGTGAACCTTTGCGACCTTTGTGGAACCCATGTGACCTATGGAACCATGTGACCTTGGTGACCATGGTGACCTTTGGCCCCCTGTGGCCCTTGGGACCCCATGTGACCTTTGTGACACATGTGACCCTTGTTCCCTATGCACCCTTTGGACCCCATGGGACCTTTGCACCCCCATGTGACCTTCGACCCCATTGTGACCCTGTGACCCTTATGCGACCTTGTGAACCCATGTGACCTCGACCCATGGGACCTTGGTGACCCATGTGACCTTTGTGCCCCGATGTGACTCTTGGTGACCCCATGTCACCTTTGTGATCCCAGATGACCCTTTGTGACCCATGTGACCTGGTGACCTCATGTCACCTTGACCCCATCTCACAAAACCGCAATGGCAGAGACAATAGCGGGTCCAACCGCGTGATGATTTTCAGACATTTCGGTTACACTTTTTAAAATGCTATGCTGGCTAAACACTATGCACGATTTACTTCAAACTCCGGTTATGGAATTTTGTATAACACTGTTCTCCAGGGCATTTGTTCTCTTTCTAATCATCATTTGCCAAACTTCATCATAAAGCAAGTGATCGCGAAACCAGGCGAACACTTGTGGTTCGAAACCGCTGTTTTTTAAGGAAGAAGAAACATTTCAAAGCCTGGTTTCTTGTACATGTAAGGCCATGTCTCATTGTTTTGAAATTGACTATCGTAATTTCCCCATACTAGAACACTGTGCCTTTGAAATTCGGTCGTGCACGACGGAAGTACAAAATCATCATTTATTACATAAAGACTGGCGTAATTCAGCTTTATTTGACTCAGGGGGGATAAACATTGGAAAAGCATTTCCAAATTATGCAAAAAACCGGGTTCGAAAAAAATTGGTTGCGCTTCTTTCTGGATTGCGGGAGTACTTTCAAGACAAATTTGGGATGTGCATCGACACTGACCTCTATAGAGGTCCGGTGTGGTGCATCGCCATATTGCTGTTACTGCACAATGCGTCGCAGCCCATTCGGCCCGTACTGCGCAGTGCAAAAACCAACGCTTCACATTCAGGGCTTAATCGTTACGCGATTTGTCAAATTCATACTCCAGGTCTTATAGTTAGTAGAATGGTATGTTTTGAAACCCTTGTATCCTAAAAGACGAGGCTATAATGGACACAATTGTATGCAACTTACTCATCACTCATTTTGGACTATATTTCAAGATGGCAAAGGGGGAATTTCCCTGATATGAAGCTGATGGATGATTTCTGGCGATGGTGTGTAACCTCAAAGTGTGATTTTCTTTTCTAACAAATCCCAACTTTAAACTGATCATGCAAAGAACAAGTCCCGATACTGGACCCGTCTGGACTGTACAGTGTTAGACGTATTCAAACAAACTCTATTGATTCGGGCTGCAGATGGGCAATATGCTACCACCTAAAGGGGGTATATATCAGGTTTTCTTCGTTATTAGAACAGCATTTTAGTGATTTATGTCCATAAAACTTCTCAAAATTGAGATTTTCCACTCTCTCTCAAAAAAAAAAAACACGACCCGGATTTTTCGATTTTTTGGGTCGGCCGGGAAAGGGCAATCAAACAATTTTTTTTTTCTTGGCCTTATAAACGGGCCATCATGTAATTAAATAGGGCCTATCAGTCCCTCTTTTTCAAAAAACAAATTTGTTGGAGGGGAAATATTTACACAAAAATACCTACTGCAATCAAATGTGAAATTGGGAAAATATTAGGAAAGTTGGTGTGGATGGCCCTGGGGGTGGGTGCGGGATGGAGTGTCCCCTCATGAGCGAAGCGGGGAAACTTGCAACAGTTGTGTTCCAAGATACATAGCTAATGATAAAACAATAATAATTGGGACTACATGATGCACATCAGTACTGGTCCTGTTTTTTTTCACTAAATGCCCAGGAGGCATTTAATCAGCCAGCACTACTAACTACCTAGGGCTGTAAAAATATGTTTCACAGCAAGATGGCAACAATTTCCCTCCAAAAAAGAAATACCTCCCTTCACATCTTTGTGTATTTCTTTATTGTTTGACCCAAAATTTCCATGCATGGAGCTTCATGAAGTGCCCATTTTTTCCAGGCCTGCAAATACACCATGATTGCAGTGCATGGGCCTGGGGCGAATTTGGGAGAAAATCCCCCTTTAAAAAAAAAAAAATTGCCCCTCCCATAAAAAAAAGTTACGGGCGTGTAGCTGATTGGTGCCGACTGCCGGCTGGGTATTTTCCCCTCCAGCAGAGACCGGCCCCATATTATATTGGACTGCCGATAAGTGCTGGCTGGGCATTTATACCTTGGGAACTCAACTGCCAATGTGTGCTGGTTGGAAATAGTGTATTTTCTGTAAAACAGCTACAGAGGGTAAGTGCCCAGGCAGCATTAGTTAGCAGAGTATATCGATTAGTGCCGGTTTGGCATTCAGCGAGTGCCGATTATTGCCTGCTGGGCATTTAGTCCACGGGAGTTGGTAGTATGTGTGGGTAGGGTAAAGTAGCAGAACCTTACTGGGCATCATTGGAAAGCAGTGTCTAAACACTAAAATAATTTACCCAGGCTAAATAAAAATAATAAAAAAACTTTGGGTTAGTCTTTCAAATGAAATATAAATTTTTAATAAATGGTTGCAGTTGAGTAGTGTTCATTTAAAAAGGAATGACATGTCATGCCCATTCAAAAAGGAGACAAATGCCTCTACATAAGAAATGTAACAGTAATAACTGGTGGCTTTATGAATTTAGGAAACGTTCATTATCTACAAGGGAGTGGGCTGGGAGAATTTCCAGATCGACACAGCAAAGTTACACATCTCCCTATTACTAGATGTAAATTCACATGACCCCCTCCATTACCGCATTGAATTTTACATACATTGTAGCCCAACTTAATTGCAAAACTGAGAGCAAGGCCACCACATTTAGTGGGTGGTAAGGTGTGCATGGGCAAGATGCAAACCATATTGATTTAGCAAGTCAAAATGTTACCTGCAAAATTACGAGTAAGCCAAAAACTACTATTGACCTCTATTTATTACTATTGGGCCTACATGTATCAACTTAAAATAAATTTATTCTAGACTATAAACAAAGTTTATTTAGTATTTTACAAAGAGATGAGGACATTTCCAGAAAAGTGCACCCCCATTTTTTTTAAACCAGGTTTTTTTGTTTGTTTGTTTTTTGCTTATTTAGAATGCTCATCTATGTAGTATATCAGACCCGAGGACTGGTGACTAAGACAAAAACATTGTCTTCATGTACTAACAATAATAACAACATTTAAAATTTTCTGTGGTCACAAAATTTACACACGCTTCCCTATAGGGCTAAAAAGGAAACATGGAAAGTTTTTGGTTTTCTTTTCTGCTCATGTGTCCAATAACCCTTTGAAATGTTCTCAGTAAGTGTTCTACAACCAATAAAGTAACAATTTAGAGAAATTTGTATCTTCAGAAAATCTCCCCATGCAGGCTTCGAATTACCCAGGTGCACACATGCACAGGTGCATGTAACTTTCTCTCTGTGAATGTAACTTCTGTATCCTGCTTGCACATGTGCATGTAAATTTAAATTTTGTGAATCCATAAAATATGCAATTTTAGCTTATAGAAAGTCATTGAATGCTGAAATGATAAATTTTGAGCCAACTGTACTGTCAATAGTCTAAACGTACCAGAGCAGAGCCCGATATATGAATAAAGGTTAGCATTAACACCAATCCATGTTTACACTAGCCTGTGCATGCAACTTTCACATTGTGCATGTAAATATTTAAAGTTACATGCACCAGTGCATGTCATTCTAAAATTGTAATTCGACGCCTGTCCCCATGGCCCCACACCCCTTTAACTACAGATTTATTGTTTCATATGCCGATACAGTCGTCAGTATTGGAATTAACAATTTTCATAACTCCCTGCTCTTCTAAACAAAATTGCATAACCTCTGAGATAAGATCAAAAATTACAATTTACACAACTCCTATATTTGTCCTGCTCCAGCCCCGGTAAATAGCACAGGCTAGCCTAGCCTGGGCTAAACCACTGAAGTGCGATCAAGTAAAGCATTTATCTGCGTTCCGATACCGTCACTTCCATGACTTCATCTTCACCCAACGTAAAGCTCGTTGTATAAGAAATATAAAGAGTGGAAATGTACATGGTTTTGAGTGGAATTGATGGAGTTTGATGGCGAGATCTATCCATGACCATTGACATGCATGGCCATGCCATATGTGGCGATACTATAGTACATGAGTAAACATGTAAAAAATCAGGGTCAGTCATGGAAATGGGACGAAATTAACCTATGTCATGGCATGACCCAGGGCATGACACAGATATCTACTGCTGTAATGTACAGCTAATAGTCTAATTGTCCACCCACTCGACTTTTCTTTTTTCCAAAAGACTCATGCTCAAAAACAGCCATTAAATCATGTTTTCGGCATTGTTTACTTGTAAACAGAAGTGCCGTCGTCTGCTGTGTTTGCCAAGTACGTAGAAATAGACTTGATCAAAAGCACACTTAATTGAAGCATTTATGTCCGGAAAAGCTACCGTATTGTGTGTTGACGAATGTATTATTTTTGTTTTATAAAGGCAACCAACAATTACATCGTTGTGGTGTTTTATACATACGAAGAAATATTTGGAATGAGCTCATAAATTTGTTATGAAAAACGATGGAATACAATTAACGGGACATATCAAAGATTTTTAATTAAGTCTATGGTTGGTGCATAGCGATGTGACTGACACGTCATTAGCATAAGATTAAGGGGCAAAATGTGATTATAGGGGATGGGGCGCTATCACTCTATCGCACTTCAAGCGTGGCAATGGGCATTTTGTACGCAGTGGCAAGGGCCTGGTATGGTATACGTAGGGATATGTGTTTGTATTATTGTGTCCCTGGTGATTACAAGTTTACACACTTCCTTGAAGAATGCAATTGAATGAAGAGAAACCTCAAAATGCAGCCAATATGTTAAAGGTCAAGGCATTGTGGACTGGCATGTTGATAATTACTAAGATGATGAAAGGAAGCTCTTGTTCCATGCATGAGATTGTCTTTTTTAAAGATTATTCTTGTTTGTTTTGTTTTAGGCTAAAACTAGGATCAAGTTGAACTTCTTGGATAATATTGCTAAATATTGGGAATTACAGGTAAGATATTTTTAGATTACCAATATAATAACATATGTAAGGGATTTTTTATGCACTATTCTCTGAGTAGTATTTGTTAAAACAGAGGACAGTTTTACATTATGCACTTGTCAATTTCATTCCCGGCCCTGGGGGTCCCGGGACTAGCGGGGACTTAGCCGGGAATGTACATTTTGCTGTCGTGACACCACCGCCTTTGTCCCCGCTAGAGTAGCACGAAATCCCGGGTAGCCGGGCTTACATTTTTTGTACATCCCCCGCTATGTCCCGGCCCCTTCTAGCCGGGCTTCGGTGTGACAATCCCCGTATATTCTCGGGCAATGGGGGCGGGGACTGCTTTAAAACTCTGTACAATCCCGGCTCGGTCCCGGCTATGCGACAACAAGTCTAGCTATATAAAATCATACTACATTTTGGATCGCTGGAGTGTCAGAACCGAGCCGAAATTTCACCACGTCGGAAGTTATGTTTGAGAAACAAACCTCGTTTAGTTGGTTTGTTAAAAAAATCCACATTATCCACGGCACGGCAATATCCGACCACTAAATGTAGTAGAGTAATATCTAAAGCCCTGTATCATATCTGCCAACGGAAACTTCAGCCAAACAACAAGATCATCATGGTGATTGTTGTTTTGTCGGCCTACTCTGTGATAGTGACTTGCTAAAATAAACTTGAATATATGCCCATGCCGTACTCTGTCAGTGGGTATCAATGTATTGCGACCCTGCCCAGGGGGAGGCACTCAAGCATCTTTGTTGGAAATGCATGATGGATTGCATATATGCCGCAGATAACAAAGCAAAAAACGTGCATAAAACACAGATATTTTGTAGTCTGCAATCACCATATTTGGCTCCATTGAAATCGTATTGACTACTTTTGGACCATCATGGACCGTTTGGCGAAGGCGAATAGTGTATGTTGGTATGTGCGTGTGTTGAGGAAGGATAACGAGCATGTGTTAAGAAGGGCTTTTGAGTTCGAGGTGGGAGGTTTGAGGAGGAGGGGACGTCCAAAGAAGACATGGAAGAAGCAAGTGGAGGAGGAGAGTAGAAGGGTTGGGTTGAGGATGGAGGATGCATTGAATCGGGTGAAATGGAAGGAAGGAGTAAGGGCGGTTGCTGCGAATGTGAGGTGAATCCGGCCACCCCCGTTGACGGGGATAAAACCGGATTTAAAACTTTGGTTTTAGTAGTAGTAGTAGTACTTCCCCCGTTTTTGGGAGGACGGTTTGCATCTTTTTGACAAAATTCTGAACACAACAATCACTTATACTAGGCATAACCAACAAGTCTACATGCTTATTCCTAAACTTGAGTTGAATTTTCACTGTCAGTTTCGTGAGAAACGAAGATTTTTGTGCAGTTCCCATAGTTACTTGGGCACGCGGTCGTCTTGTTTACCTTTTGAAGTCTGCAGAATTCGGCAACTTTGCCGACAATATTCTGCCGATTTCTAGCAATCAAAGAATCCGATCTCAATATTTTTTACAGCCGAGTGGTTATTTATGATGAAAGAATAGATTAATAAGCAAAAAAGATGTCTTGAATTTTTATTTTTATTCTGAAAATTTTATTTCCCACCACGCTGGTGTCTTCAATGGAGCTGCACCACAGAATTATTTAATTCTGTGAGCTGCACTCAGTCAGAGATGGACGTCAGGGAATCTTGTGACTGAGAATTTCAATTTCCCCCTGTTCTCTAAATGTTAGACCCCATGGGCCGGGGACCTCAGCTCGGCGCTGACATAAACGCAGGAGCCTGGACAGGCTGTGCTCTTGGCTGAACGGCGCGGCGGTTCAAAAAACTTGCAATGATCCCGATAAAATGGAAAATTTGAATGGGAATAACACAGCCCAAAAAAAGTTCTGAAATCGCAATTACATTTAATTTTGATTTATATCGGAACATGCGGCAGTTGAGAAGTATTTTGAGCTGACAGAATGTACTTTATGAGCAATTTATTTGTTTCCATAGCGATTCAATATTTTCATTTTCATATTAAAATACCCGCGTTTTATGCAATGAAATGACAATATTCCTTGCATTTAGCAAGAAATTTCAAATAGCTTTCACTACCTATGGTGATTTTATAAATTAAATGAATCAGACAACTTCTATTAATTTCTTGTGATTCAGTTGATATTAATTTTTTTAAACATTTTCCTGTTGATTTTTGATGTTTTTCTGGCGATTTTACGTTGAAAATATCGATCCTCGGATTAGTTGATATCTTGACCGTGCGACGAGGTGCGTGTGTGCTACTTGTATAGCTTGCCTTTCACGACATGGAAGAGATCGGACTGCAATGGTAGCTATATAAAATGGTGATATACTACAGATTTGACGGGCGATACTGCTCACTGATAGCCTGGTTTTATATGGTGTGACACATGCGTTAAAGTCCCCGTAAACTTATGTCCCGGCAGAGCCGGAAAATTTTTTGTACCTCCCGGCTTAAGTCCCAGCTATCATCAATGATTGTCCCGGCAGGGCGGGGACAAGCTAACGTACATTCCCGGCCAAGTCCCGGCTAACATCCCGGCTTGCGGGGCAATACTTTTTTGTACATGCCCGGCTATGTCCCGGCATATACCCTGCTATGTCCCGGGACCCCCAGGGCCTGGATTGAACTTGACAAGTGCACTACCATAACAGCCTGTATAAGAATTTGTGGCTTTTTAGGTCATCCAATGCAATCGGAAAGAACTTATGTCAGCATCTGATAGCTTTTGTCAGCTTGTCTGGCCAAAGCTGATCTTGTACACATGGGGTCGTTCCTGGCTGGTTTTGGTCTTTGTGTTTAGTGGATGGGGTCAGGAAGCCCCTCAAAATTGTCCTTAGTGTCTGCCATTTCAGCATCATCGGCCTTGAGCGGCAGTCACTTCGCCGACGCTGTACGGTGACGTCAGCACTATATAGCCAATGAGGCTTCCTGATTGCGGTGTTCAACTTGCCAGCACTATTTTTGCTTTACTCTTGTGCATTTTTAGGTTGTCCGATAGGAAGACCTTGTGGCAGCATGATTTGTGTGTCTGTCTGTCAGTGTGTGTGTGTGTGTGTCAAACTTGGTAGACACTTTAGGTTAAAATTTTAGTGCAGTGATGAATCAAGTTTATACTTGGTATGCTTATACATTGAGGCAAGGGTCTTATGTGGGGTCACAGATGAGGTCAAAGGTTATTCAGGGGTCATTTAGGGTCATCTTGTGCACGTGGTATACACTTTTTAAAATGTTGTCTAGCATTTTAGTGCAGTGATGGATCAAGTTCATACTTGGTATGCTTATACATTGAGGCAAGGGGTATAATTACATTCCTATTCGCTTATTCTTCAACCATATAATCGGACGACCTATTTGGGACTGCTGTCCCTATTTTTTGGCAAAGAGCAATGGGGCGTGTGAAAATTTTCCTCCCACCTTTCGATAAAAAGTTAGCTTGCTTGACGCAATCTCCGATGGCAAAGCCTACCCGTTCCACGAGGGTGGTATGTCTAGCACATCCATGTAGTAGTAGTAAGTAGTAAATCCAAAGTTTTAAATCCGTTTTTTCCCCGTGAATGAGTGTGGCCAGATTCACCTCGCACTCACAGCTACCGCCCTTACTCCTTCCTTCCACTTCACCCAATTCAGTGCATCCTCCATCCTCAACCCAACCATCCTACTCTCCTCCTCCACTTGCTTCTTCCAAGTCTAATTAAATTTGGACATCCTCTCCTCAAACCTCCCACCTCAAACTCAAAACCCTTCTTAAAACATGCCCGTCATCCTTCCTCAGCACGTGCCCACACCAACGTACACCATTTGCCTTCGCCAAATGGTCCATCTCTGGGTTTGAGAAATTTAACTTTTCTCAAACTGCGAAATATTTTAGTTTTTTTTTTCAAAGTTAGATGCAATTATCAGCAAAATACCATTGTTTTCTATGGGACTCGGTATTGCGCAATACCCGCAGAGATGCCAGTCTTCCGTTTTTTTCCCGGAATTCCATTTTTTTTAAATCTACAGGAAAAAGAATCGGGGTTTTTCAGGTTATATTTTGAAGGATTAAATATGCAGAAAACCAGAAATCAAGGTCTTCATGTTAGGGATTTTTTGTAGAAGTAAAAATAGGGTATTGTATACCTGCCGACTAGTATAATTAGTAGTACGATTTTGCCGTGTTTTTCCTTTTTTCGAGTCATTAAAGTGCTAAAAACGGCTAAATACGGTTTCTGAATATATCAATCGACTTAAAAAAAAATAAAGAAAATAGATCAGAAAAAAGTGAAATAATTTGCTAGAAAAGTCCTTAAATATTTGACCAATAAAGTTCTGACATTTTATCCATAATAATCCCACCTTTTGAATGAGAATTTTTCTTCCAAAGTGACCAGGAAACTTCACAAATCGGAAGCAAAATCAAGTGATTAAAAACCCGACTTACATTCCCGACGATTTTCACTGATACCAGCATTTGATTTTGTGCCTTTCCATTGATAGCCCATTGTCATCAAGCGCAGTGTTATTATTGTGTAAGAGACTGTTTTATGATTAACGATCGCGGCAGTGTTATTCAACAATACCAGTAGAAAAAAGGGAATCTTCAATAGTTTTATTTTATTTCTACACTTTAAATATCTTTGTTCTCTTCTCATATTACTGCAGTTGGGTTGAAATAGAAAATGACCAGTTTTGAAAGAGTTGGTTAATACTTTTCTGAAGGTATTTAAAATGCATCACAATCATGAGACTTTCAGAAGAAAATTCAATCTTGTTCCAGTATAAACTGCTTGTTCCTATAATTTTTACTCTATAATTTTAGTCTCCACTTATAAAGAAAAAATAGACAGTGTTTAGACCCATGCCTCTGATAAGCTCCTAGGCGACCTCCTAACTGCTCGATATGGAGCTTTGTTAAGGTTTGGGTCCAACAGTCCACTTAGCTTCAAGTGCCTTCCATGCAGGCAGATTGGCTTATGGACTTATTTTTTCTCCCACCTCCTTGCTTCAAGTATAGACTAAAAGTTGATAGACTTATGCCTCTGATAAGCTCCTAGGCGACCATGTAACTGTCCTGCATTATGTAGCTCTGTTGAGGTTTAGGTCCAACAGTCCACTTAGCGTCAAGCTTCCATGCAGACAGACTGGCAAATTGACTTTTTTGTCTCCATTTCAAGTAACATAGACTGAAAGTTGATAGTCAAGTATAGACTAAAAGTTGATAGACCTATGCCTCTGAAGCTCCTAGGCGACCTGCCAACTGCCCGATATGGAGCTTTGTTGAGGTTTGGGTCCAACAGTCCACTTAGCTTCAAGTGCCCTCCATGCAGGCAGTAAGCTTGGACTAAACAAAGGCAGTTTCAGGGGTGCTGCCCCTTCGACCCCGGCCATGGGTATACCCACTCACTGCGTGGGTGATCACAGGTTTTCAGGATTTTTTAGAAGAGTGACTGGCATCTCTGTACCCCAAAATGCGATTTCTTGGAATGCATCCAACGTTTTGCATTTTTGACTTCAGATTGGATTGTACACACAATTTCTACCAAGAAAAATGTTTTGTTTCATTGTTAAAGCATCTTAACATTTTTTATCCCCCTGGCTTGAAAAGCAGCGGGGGATTTTATGGTAATGCACATGTCCATAATGTATGTGTATGTTCCACTTTGGTTAGGTTTTTGTTTTTTCATGTTTCCTTCGAAAAGTTGAAGTCTGATTTACACCAGACTTGGGGTTAAGGTGCAATAGGGGTTCCTTCATGTGTGGATAATGTCAAAGGTCATGGACTTTTGTCAGTAAAACCTAGGTCGAATCCTAAACCATGTCTGCTGTGACAGCGTACGGGAGCGGTGGTTCAAAATCAGTCTCTACTGTGTACGTGTATGCCTACATATTTTGTTGCGGTTAACCTCCTGTTGGGGAGGGGAATTTCCACAATTCTCCACTGTATTTAGAGAAAAGTTTGGGGAGGGGGTGGGGTGTTGTTTTTTTTTTTTTTTTTTTTGTTGG
>JAMKCH010030865.1:0-16900 GCA_023653785.1 Ophioderma brevispina | reverse complement strand
AGGTCCGAAATAACTTTCACACAAATAATGAAGCCTTGTGCACAAATGATCCACTAATTAATATAATAAACAGTTTTAATGATCTTTACTACTTGATTGGTTCAAGAATTTGGATGTCCAAACCAAATTACATATAATTACAACATTATTAAGATTACTTATGGTTTACTAGTGTCCTGTGTTGAACGCGTTTGCAGTTCACCGATGATATGTCCCCACAGCGAAACTCCAAAATGACAGCGCACAAGTTCTACAAAACTCCTCAGGTATTATATTCCAGGGAATCTTCTCATTCCTGAAGGTATCTTGTCCATCAGTTCAAGAAACGACGGTGCTTTCCCCTCGACGACAAATGGTCCACAAAAATAATATCCAGGTAATATACCACCATCAGTCTTTTGCTAATGTCCTCATATAGGACCACAAATTGGAAACCTCGTTTTGTTCCAAAACTGAAGCTCTTTGGCTTAAAGACGACAGCAAGACAATTTAGCTTAATCAACTCCGGCGGCATCCAAACTATTAAATCTGGCACTAGATGTAGAACCTCAAATCTAACATTATTGTAGAGAAAACTAGTTATAATTAATACTGTATAGCTCCATAGCTCTAGTTCAGCTCCTCTGATTTTAACTGCTACTGGCCTCAATCCTTCAGTCACAACACTCCTTTATCTTCACAGCAGCTAGATTTCCCTTTCTAACAATACTCATTACATCATCCTCATGCATAAACATGACCTTGAAGCACATCAATCAATTTCACAATCTCATACATCACTTCATTATATAACTTATGGGGGAATTCCCAGATCTGCATGTTTTTGATCTCTTAAAGCATAAACAAGCTGATTCAGTTACTAAGTTTAGCATTCTTTGCGAATCCCCCCACTTCCCTAATGTCAATTAAAACAGGGTTTAACTTAGCAAAAACAACTAGGGGGATTCCCCTTTCCTCTCTTTTATAGTAAACGAAAAATCAGTCCTGTGAGAAATCTTTTCTCAATAAAATTGAGAAAATAGATTTGTAAGTTTATCAGAAAATAGGCTATAACAGAGTCAGTGATTTGAATAGTCCTTGCCAAATGAAACTGCATCTTTCTTTCTATGCAATAAACTGAAAGTAAGAGTGTGGTTCAAATTGGGGGGGGGTACATTCAGAATTAGTGATCTACACCTGGCGACGTTCACAATTACCACATCAATTGTCACAAAAAAATAACAATCGAGGTCCCCGTACCTCGAGTGTCGTCGTGCCCGTCCCATTTTGTGAATGAGACCAAGGTCACAAGGTCACATGAGTCCACCAACATTTCACCCCACCACCCCCCCTTTCCACTAATTACATCATCGTAAGCCCTTACGGACTCCCATATACGGCATGCAATATGCCGTCGCGGTTTGTGAATGGGGCCAAAGTTACATGAGGTCAAACCAAGGGTCATCTGATGTCACCACCTGGTCAACCCCCCCGCTCTCTCCTTTCCACAAAGTTACATCACGTAGCCCACGGAACTCATACGGCATGCAATCTATTAGGGGTTACATTTTGACCACCGACCCACACACACTACACAGATACACAGACATATGACCAGAGTAATCCATCTTGTTCTTCTGCAATTCTTGCAGACGAACCAAACACAAGCAGAGTCCTACCCGTGATAACCAGTTTATAAACCAAAGCAATGAGAAATGTGACAGGATATACAAAGGCATAAGTTTGCATGCCCACAATCTAAGCCAAAACTCTGGGCAGCATTCAACATGTTCAAGAAACAGCGCAACTATGTGACTAAACTGCTACGTGATAACCAAAACTACTATGTGGAAAATGGTGTTGGCCCATCATTGGATATGAATCCAAAACGTTTTTGGACATATGTAAGATCTTTGAGAAGAGAGTCCCTTGGTATTCCCCCCACTGGTGGTTGATAACAAAACGTTTGCAACAGATAAAGGGATTGCTGAGGCCCTCAACAATCAGTTTACCTCTGTATTTGCCACTGATATTATGGAAGACATTCCAGATAAATGTGAATCACCGTATCAAAGCATCCTGACCTTGAAATAAACATCAATGGAGTAATGAAGCAGTTATAACAGCTCAACTCTAATAAGGCCAGTGGTCCTGATGACATTCCTGCAAAGTTCCTCCATGACTATGCAGAAGACCTGGTGCCCATTCTCTACTTCATTTTTCAACAGTCCTATAACTCCGGCACTCTTCTATTAGACTGGAAAAATGCGATGTTCACAAGAATCTATTAAAAAAAAAAAAAGTCTGCTCCAGAAAATTACCACCCTGTGAGCCTTACATGCATATGCTCGAAAATGATGGAACAAATTACCCTCTCCCACACAACTTAACATCTTGCTGATCACAATATCATCATTGACCAACAACACGGGAAGAAACTGTCTTGCGAAACCCAGTTACTCCAAGCCACCCATGACTGGGCCGAAATTTTGAATCGTGGTGGTTAATGTGACGTCTTGTTGCTTGATTTCAGCAAAACCTTTGACAAGGTCCCCCATCACAGACTCTCCGTCAAACTTGATTTCTATGGAATCAGAGGGAGGACACCTTACTAGATTCAGGATTGTTTGTCTCGTCGTGAAGAATGTGTCGTAGTCAATGGAGCTCACTCGGAGTGGTCACCAGTTACATCAGGTGTTCCTCAGGGGTCGGTCCTAGACCGACCCTCTTCCTTGTCTACATAAATGACATAGTAACTGATGTCGATTCCACCCTCCGGCTGTTTGCAGATGATTTCATCCTCTACAGAGAAATTAAGAACTCAAGTGATCAGATCCAACTACAAAATGATCTTCAGAAAGTTTTCAAGTGGGCAGACAAATGGCAAATGTGCTTCCATGCATCCAAATGCGAGTTTCTCCAAATCATACGCAAGAAAAGGCCACTTAATCACACCTACTCAGTTGATGGGCAAAGTATAGCTAAATCATCTAAGCATAAGTACTTGGGAGTAACTATCAATGGTCACCTAGACTGGAAAGATGACATACAGAAGATAACAGCTAGCGCACGAAGTACCCTTGGCGTCTTGAGGAGAAACCTCTCATCCTGCCCCAAGGAAGTTCAAGAGCGAGCTTACCAGGCTCTTGTGCGCCCCAAGTTAGAGTACTCGGCAGCTGTGTGGAACCCTTATGCCATTGGTAAAGTGAACTCCATGGAATCTGTGCAACGCCAGGCAGCACGTTTCGTATTTAACAACTATGAGCGAACAGCCAGCGTGACTGAGATGCTCCAGAATCTTCAGTGGGATATTCTTGCCACTCGTAGGCTGTTTATCCAATGCTCAATGTTTTATAAGATCAAGCATGGTCTAGTTGGTATCCCATTTCCAAACTGTGTTGTATACCATCAAGGACAGACTACAACACCTGCTGCTACCAAACAATCCAGCCAAGAGTAGATTCATACAAGTATTCTTTCTTTGAACGCAGCATTCCCATCTGGAACAGGCTTCCAACACATGTTGTTTCAGCTCCATCCATCCACCAGTTGCAGAGTCTGGCTTTACCAGTCCTAATAGATATGCAGCCAACCACAACCCATCTTAAACTCTAAGCAGCTTTACTTGTTGATTTTACTTGCACCTGTTGTAAATACTTGTGGGCACAATTTATGCATGTAAGCGCAGCACAAATCTCCATTGATAAGCAGTTGATTTGTATCGGAGTATCTGACTCAAGACTCAAGAAATAAAAATAATGATATAACAGTAAAGAATGGAAAATGGGGTGCAAGAAAGTAAAAAAGAGGTGAAAAAAAGAAAAAAATGAGGCGAAAGAAAGAAAGAACAGTCAGGTGAAAGAAAGAAAGATTATGATAAATTTTGCTGATATTATATAGCCTAACTCTTAGCCATGGACTATGCATACACCACACGAGACGAAATATACTAAGCTAAATGTGAAATTAAATGAGCAAAGACGAAATTGCTTTGTACATTCAGATGATGGGCCTTGGAAACGACGAAATTAAATTGATTTTGACGAAAATGTATGAAAATAAAGTTAATTTTATTGCTCAAATGTTGACTATAATTGACCACAGACGAAATTGTTTTTAAAAGCACATTTTCGTTTTCTTGGGACGAAAAACAACTTAACGAGATATGAAATATAATGAAAAATGTTTTAAACTAACTGGGAAACCTATATTTACCCCATGGTGACCTTGAACTGTCATGATGCTTATTGTACTAAAAACTACAGATCATAGGGCAAACCATAGGAGAAGCCCGATAAAGTGGTACATCTTTTAAATCATGTCGAGCATTTATTATTTTTTCCCTTGTGCACACTTTTATTTCTAACTTTTTCCACAAAGTTGATTTTGATCAAACTTTCCATATATTTTTGGACAATTTCGTATTATATTCAGACCAAAGTTGTTTCTGTTGCAATTTTGTTTGTGTCAATCACAAAATTATTGGACTAATTGAGTGAGAAGCTCTGTGGGTCCCTCAAAAGAGTGGAATTTTACTCTTGGAGTGATGTTCACTTTTTTGTGGAGTGGAATTTCACTCTTTTGACAGAAGTTCTCTCTTTTGGAGTCAAGATTACATTGTTACATTTACAGTGTAAATTGATACAAAAGGGCTGTTTTAAGGGTGTTCACTTTTTAAACATCGGGCGTCCGTTTATATTACAGTGTAGACAAAATTTGAACCAAAAGTGTGTACCAATGTTTGATATACCACTGCAAAAATAGTGATTAGAATTTAACTTTTATTTGCACTACGTTTCTAAACACTTTGTCAAAACATGCTTAATATCTAAACATTTGTAGCTAAACATGTTTAAAATCTAATTATGTTTAGGTATTTGACAACAATTGTTTAGGCATTTGATGCCGAGTGTTTAAATATTTTACATGTTTAATACCTAAAAACTTCTTTGCACCACGTTTCTAAACATGTGTTGCAGTATACACACATGCATACACACGCATCATATTGCCAAAAGATAATTCGAACTACATAACGATGATTTTATTGAAATTTGCTGCACATTTTGACAAAATGACAGGACGGCTCTAGCAAATATGCCATGAATATAGTTATCTTGGTATCCTTTTTGTACCCTCAGGGTCATTCACAAAAGCTATTAATGTTCTTAAAGAAAAGGCAAATAAGGTCTTCTTTAAAATAAGAGAAAACTTGTATAGTTGTTCTTGTAGATGTAGTTTAAAATTGTTTTTTACACTCATTAAACCAATCTTAACCTATGGGTGTGAAATATGGGCCCCGTACTTACTTAAAGGGCTAAAAGATGATAACTTTATTGATTTATGTGATAAACCTAGCTCTGAAAATATTCATTTCAAAGTATGCAAGCTTATTTTAGGAGTTAATCGTAAGGCTACCAATAATGCAGTCAGAGGTGAATTAGGTAGTTATCCATTGTTAATATCTATGCTTACACTTTCTTTTAAATATTGGTGGAAACTTAATCAGGATTGTTTGTTGGAGTTCATCCCTTGTGGTGTCCAGGCTTTTGATTGGAAAATCGTTTACTTTTCATTATGGTAATTTCTTCTCTGGTCTAGGGCATTATTAAATCTATTTGGAATTTAAATAACAATAATGATGTTGCGCGATAAACCCAACATTATCCTCCAAATCATCAATTAAATGACTTAGTTACAAAACCATCTTTGAAAATTCAAAATATGATATGCAATGTACATTTCTACCAAACAAAGAAAAAAAAACTCAGACGTACGTCAATTTAAAGCGTGCATTTAATCAAGAGAATTAGGTTCACATCTTAATCGTATACTCAAACGAATCTACTTTATGGTAAACTTCGGAATTATGTCGCATAATTTAATGTCGAACGGGTCGTTATTTACCCTAAAATCCCTCCCCTTGAAAACAGGATTTGTACTAGATGTGAATTACAAGAAACAGAAAATGAATACCATTTCATAATGAAATGTAAGCTTATAGCTGTCCTCAGCGTCGTAAAGAGCCTTTTGATCTCATATAATGATGTTATAATACTGATAATTTCTTGATAATGAGATTCTGAAAAATAATGATGTCAGTGATTTTGACAGTTTTAAAAGTAGTATCTAATTTTGTTATTTGCCCTTTTAATATTCGTTCTAATACTGTTTAATTATTCAGGTAATTGTGTGCTTATTGTTCATTGATCATACTAGATGTTGGCGGGTTATCAATAAAATTGCCTTTTGGTCATACTAAACTGTAAAACTGGCGAGATAAGTATTATCCCCGTCTCTCTATTATCAGCTCCCTGCATCCCATTTTACCAATCCCAATTTCAATTCCATTTATCTCACAATAACTAACTATCTCAGAGAGATATC
This sequence comes from Ophioderma brevispina, assembly GCA_023653785.1. Taxonomy (NCBI): domain Eukaryota; kingdom Metazoa; phylum Echinodermata; class Ophiuroidea; order Amphilepidida; family Ophiodermatidae; genus Ophioderma; species Ophioderma brevispina. The sequence continues at coordinate 10,534 of JAMKCH010030865.1, read as the reverse complement.
TCGCTATGAGATTGTTATAAGATCTCCACCACATTCCCCATCCCCTCTATCCATCCATCTCTTTCTCCCCCCTCCATACCTCCCTCCGTCCGGCGCCGTTCCGTCCTCCCTCCCCTCCCGCCCTCCGTCCCTCCCTCCCTCCTTCCCGCTATCCCTCTTTTCCTTCTGCCTGTCTCTCTCCTTCTCTCTTTACATTTATTTCTTCTTTCTCCCCTTCTAATGCTGTATTCTGCATTCAGTCAGGTCTGAGTACGATTGTGATTCAAGAGTCTGCCCCAAAAAGATGCAGACCCATACAATGGTAATAGAATAAAACATTCCCATATGCAGCACAAACTGTACCATTGCCATGCTAGGAAACCAAAAATTAATATATTCTTTTAATTTATATGTTAACCTTCAGAAATATCATTGAAACGGGATACTGACACATTTTCATTTAAAGTTCAAGATTTAAAATCTCCTTTTTGAGCAAGTGTACATTACAGGGAAATTGATCTAAATCAATATTTTGCCTTGACGTAAGGTACGCTTCTTAGGATTGTTGTGAAATGGTGTTTGACAATACAAGTATTATACGGCCGCCTGTGATTTCCACATTGTGTCTGTTCTGTGTCAACATCATGTAAGTTAGTCATGGCTATGTTTCGACTATTAATAGTGAGTTTCTAGTAAAATCTCAATTCCCGTGGGTTCAGTACCTTCCATTCACCAGTGTATTTAGAAAAAAAACCGGGTTTTTTTAGTATGATATATGATACCCAGTTCACACAAGGTCAGTTATGTCAATGTATGTACACGTACAAACCCACTGAACTGTGTCCATGGTGGATGAGCATATTTTAACTCATAGTGATAGCCACAAGAAAATCCATATGAGAATCTGCTTAACTAGGTTAATATGCGAAGTATCATAAAAGCGATGGTTCGTTCGTTCTGATTGGATGGCGATACGTGGATGCAAATTCAGCTGAGATGCCGGTTCTCGCTCATCGCTTTTAGTCATGGTATGAATGACCAAACCATAGTATTGTTCGGTCCTATCATTTAACGTTTGACTGGTGGTTCAAGACTTCGTCCTGTTGGCTAATAACTCTTCCAAGGGTTAAACCAAAAAATCTCAAAATCACTTCTGCTTTGTCAATCATCTTTTGGTCTGAGTATTTTTTTATGATTTTGATTTTATTTTTTAAATATTTTCTCTAATAAAACCACTAATGTGCACAAAGTAGTAGCTTTTCAAGGAGTTATTTGGGATTTTATTGGTCACTAAAGTATTAAATGATTACTGGTGAAATGTGCATAAAAATCTTTTTAAAGCGCCATTGTAATTTCCATGTTTATAATAGGAGTTATCCTGTAAGGCTATACACAAACATTAGTAGACTGAGAAAGTATGAACATGTCATAAAAAAGAAAGAATGAATAATTCTTCACAATTTGATTAGAAAAAGTATACTCCAATTGAAATCGTAACAATATGGTTTTTACATTTGGGTTAACTAAAGAAGCAAATAGTTATGAAAAGTGCATTTCTGCCATGGAAATTTTCTAATTATCGCTCGTATAGCCAAATGGTTTCAGTCAGTTTTTTGTTGTTTGTTTGTTGTTTGTTGTTTGAATAAGAAGTTCTCTTATTATTTTTGATTTGGGAAGTTCAACTCTTTCTTTTCGGCTCTTTTTATCTTAAATCATGGGTAATAATGTTATCTAACTCAAAGAGTAGCAATTTGTCAAATAACTCAAATTGGTGTAACATACTAGAGCAAAAGTTGTTAGTTGCTTAACAGCGTTAACCGGGATACAAACTAGTCATGCCTGAGACAGAACACCAAGGCGGCCTAATAGGAATGGTGACCCCTTAAGTGCCCTTTTAAGAACATTTGACCTGTAACTTGACCAATATGTCACAAATGTCATTAAAAAATTTTTTTACGTGTTAACAACGTATGAGGAACGTTTAATATTATGAGTTTCACTAAATCCAAGCATGTCAGGGATTTGACTTTTGCACCTCCTATAACGGACCCTTGCGGTCACGAATAGGTTAATCAACGTTATTGTTCTGCATTTAGGATATCACGAAGATATTCCTGTCAATTTCAGTTCAATCGGAGCTTGTTTGTAAAATTTTGACCTTTGACCTGAAACTTTGACCGTGGGGCGAGACTATCATAGCCCTCTTCTACTATTAATGTTAAATCACTGTAGTAATAACGGGCTTTATCTGTCGTCTATTCGGCTTGATGATAATCCAATTTAGTCTTATTTTTAGCAGTTTTTGGCAAATTGACCTTTTGACCCCTTAAGACCTTTGATCCCGGATTAAAAAAAACCTCGTGTACAACAACAAAAATGCATTGTCCAATGCAAATAAAAAAAATCTACTATGCTTAGTTCTAGGGATTAAAAATTCTTGAAATTATTGACCTTATAAAACCGAAAGTGACCTTAAATGACTTTGACCGCCCAAAAATAAAATTACCTGCATACAGCAGGTACATGAATGCATATCTGCAAGTAGGTACTGTTTACTATGTTTGGGTTTGAGATAAAAAAATTGAAAATTTGAATTTTTGGGGTTTGGACCGGAAGTGACCCCTTAATGACTTGATCCTGAAAAACTGTGGACAACCCGAAGACCCGGCTAGTAACATTACATGTGCTCTAATGCCGTCACTCTGCTACGTAATTTGTAAGGACAGCGATATTTGAATATTTTCATATTGTTGGCTTTCAAACGAAATGACCCCCTTAATGACCTTTGGACCCTGATCCCTGAACACCCGATATGAAGCAAGGGCAGTGGTTCCTTTGACCAGTTTGGTTGATATCGCGTATGCTGTAGAGAAGATAATTGTAACACAAAACTACCATATTGACGCCTGTTGACCTTTGACACCTCTATAAAGTGGCCCTTGGGTCACGAATAGTGTCAACTGTTACTGTTTCTGTATTTACGATATTCCGGAGGATAATTCAGTCAAATTTCAGTTCATTCGGAGCTTGTTGTTTAATTAGTGTTTGATTCCTTTGACCTTGACTTTGACCTTTGGGTCGAAGATCATCTAGACCTCTTCTACTATAAATGTACATCACTGTAGTAATAACGCGGCTGGATCTGTCCTCTTAGGCTTGAGATAAATTCCCAATTGGTTTAGTTTTGCATTTTGGCAAAATTGACCTGTTGACCCCGGAATGACCTTTGGATCCTGGTAATTAAAAAAAAACCTCGTGTACACAACACACATGCATTGTTCCAATGCAAATAAAAAAATTTCGACTACGGTTAGTTCTGGAGATAAAAATCCTAAAATTAAAAAATTATTGACTTTAAAACCGAAATGACCTTAAATGACCTTTGACCTCCAAAGTAAAAATACCTTGCATACCCAGGTAACATGAATGCCATATCTGAAAGTTAGGTTACTGTACTATGTTTGGGTTTGAGATAAAAAAAATTGAAAAATTTTGGAAATATTTTTGGGTTTGACCGGAAGTGACCCCTTCTTAATGACCTTTGATCTGAAAACTGTGACACCCGAGGACCCTGGCTAGTAACAAGACAGTGCTAGAATGCCGTCACTCTGCTACGTAATTTGTAAGAACTGCGATTTTTTGAATATTTTTCACAATTTTGGCTTTTCAAACCGGAAATGACCCCTAAATGACCTTTGACTCCTCATCCCTGAACACCACTAGATGAAGCAAGGGTCAGGGTTCCTTTGTGAACCCAGTCTTGGTTGAATCGGCGTAAATGCTGCTGTGGAGACGAAATTAATTGTAACACCAAAAATACATATTTGACGCCTGGTGACCTTTGCACCTCTATTACACGTGGACCTCTAGGTCACGAATAGGGTCAACCTGGAAATTTTTCTGTATTACGTATCCGAGGATGATTCCATGTCAAATTCAGTCAATCAGGAGCTTGTTTGTAAATTTTGAACCTTTGACATTTTAACTTTACCTTGGGGGTTTCGAGACTATCAGAGGACCTCTTCTACTATTAATGTTACATCACTGTAGTAATAACGCGGCTTATCTGTCCTCTACCTAGGATGAGGATAATCCCCCAATTTTGGTCTTTATTTTTTAGCTTTTTTTGCAAAATTGACCTTTGGACCCCTAATGACCTTTGATGCCGGTATTAAAAAAACCTCGCATACACAACAAAAAAGGCATGTTCCAATGCAAATAAAAAAAATTCTACTATGTTTAGGTAGGGAGGTGAAAACATTATTGAATGAATTATTGACCTTAAAACCGGAACTGACCTTAAATGACCTTTTTGACTCCAAAATAAAAATACCTTCCATACAGCAGGTAACACAGGAATGCATATCTGCAAGTTAGGTTACTGTACTATGTTTGGGTTTTGAGATAAAAAAAAATTGAAAATTTGGACTATTTTTGGGTTTTTTTGACCGAAAGTGACCCCTTATTAATGGGAAACCCCTTTTTTTGATCTGAAATCGTGGACAACCCGAAGACCCTGGCTAGTAGCAATAAATGTGCTTAAGAGTCACTCTGATACCGTAATTTGTAAGGCAGCGACTTTTTTGAATATTTTATCACAATTTTGGGCTTTCACAACCGGGACATGACCCCTCTTATGACTGGACTCCTTATCATAACACACCATATATGATGCAAGGGTCAGTGTTTCCTTTGAACCAGTGTGGTTGATATCGGCCCGTAATTGCTGTTGTAGAAGAGATAATTTGTAACAAAAAATACATATTTTGACGCCTGTTGACCTTTGCACATCTCTAAATGTGCCCCCTGGGTCACGAATAGGGTCAACTGTATTTGTCTGTATTTACGATATCCGAGGATTATTCCTGTCAAATTTCAGTTCAATCGGAGCTGTTTGTAAATGTTTGACTTTGCCCTTGAACTTGGACCTTTGGGTCGAGGACTATCATAGACCCTCTTTTCTACATAAATGTGACATCACTGTAGTAATAACGGGCTTAATCTGTCCTAATAGGCTGTGAGTAAATCCAATTTGGTGTCTTATTGTTAGCATTTTGGCAAAATTGACCTTTTGACCCCCTAATGAACTTGATCCTGGTATAAAAAAAAACTCTCGTGTACACAACAAAATGCATTGTTCAATGCACAATTAAAAAAATTCTACTATGTTTATTTCTGGAGCAAAAAATTCTTTAAAAATTATTGACCTTAAAACCGGAGAAGGACCTTAAATGGCCTTTGACCTCCAAAAATAAAAAAATACCTTGCATACACCACCGGGAACATGAATGATATCTGGCAAGTGAAGTCAATGTACTATGTTTAGGTTTTGCGATAAAAAAAATTTGAAAATTTTTAGAATATTAGGTTGGGTTTTGACGGAAGTGACCCCTTAATGACCTTTGATCCTGAAAAACTGTGGACCACCCGAAGACCCTGGCTACTAACAATACATGTGCTCTAAGATCGTCACTCTGCTACTAATTTGTAAGGACAGCGATTTTTTTGAATATTTTTCACAATTTTGGCTTTCAAACGGGAACGACCCCCTTAATGACCGTGACTCCTTATCCAGGATTACACCCTATATGAGCAAAGTTGTCACGTCCTCTGAACCAGTTTAGTTGAGTGATATCGGCGTAAATGTGTAGAAAGATAATTTGAACATTAATTTACATATTTGACGCCTGTGGCCAGGTCAAGGTCAGACAGGGGTCAATGTCATATGACACATAAATGGGACGGGTCAGCGGTCTTTGGTATAAGTCTAGTCCAAACTACGTCAACAATGACTAAGCTAGACGAGGTTAAAGTGTTGATAGAAGAAGAAAGAAAGAAGGAACGCATCAGAAGAAACAGAAAAAGGCGCCCTGCGGGCACCGCTTGTAAATACTACATGGTTAGAGGGAAATAGGGCACACTAGTTTACCAGGTACTGGCTACGGGTCTATCAACCCGACCCGAAGGGTGAGGTTGGTGATAGGCCCGTAGCCAGTTACCAGGGAAAATGTCGTGCCCTATTCCAATATAAACCATGTAGTATTTGTTTTTATTACACCTCACGTGACTCTGGGGACGAGGTTGTGGGAAACAGTTCAATCTTATTTTCCCTAGGAAAATAGTTCGCGTAATAGGAATCAGCCAAATGAACTAGCATGATTATGTCAGGATATTCATGAGGGTGTAATAATATTTGAAAAAAATTCATGAAACACACGTGCAAAAAACTGATATAATTGAAACTTATTTGCACCCACGTTATAACACTTTAATAAAAAATTTTTTTTTTTTTTTTTAAAAATATTTAACTTTAACATGTTTACGTATTGACACTAATGTTTAGAAATTAAACATTGTTGAATGGCCCTAAACCAATTTTGCACCACGTTTCTGAATACTTTTTGCAGTGCAGTTATTAGAAATTAAATATCTCTCAAAACACTATTTACATCATATTTTTAAACATTTTAAAATATCTAAATATTTCCCTTATATCTAAACATGTTTACAATCTAAACATTTTTTTAAATAATTTGACAGTAGTTGTTAAAGCATTTGATGCCAAGCATCTAGAGAGCGACATATTTAATCCGTTTCTAAACACTGTTTTTACAGCGTGCACTGTTAAAACGCTGTAACACCAATCATAATTTGGAATGCAGTGTTAAGCATTGATAGTTGGTTGGTTAACGATAACTAAGATGTTTGATATAAAGAAAATTAACAAAGTTGGTTAATACTAACTAACTGCTATGTACCTAATTTACTAATAATTTTAATGACGTAATTTATACACCTTGATAACGTCATACATCTTCGAGTTCAGTTCGGATAGTGGACATCAGATCTGGTAATGCCGCTGGTCGAGCTATAGCGAAAATGTTTTAGGTGAGCGTAAGTTTTCAATGTTATAGATAAAGTATCTAAAGGTATTTTAAAAAGCTTCTCCACTGTCTGAGTGTATTTGTTAGAGTGATATTACGATATACATGAATAAATTATTCCCGGAATTATTGAATGAATTGTCCTGATCTTGTTTTAATTTTGTCTGATTTTCTCTAAGACCGTCGCTTTCTCTAATATCGGTATGTGCATTTTCTCTCACATGTCGCTAAGACATCGACAGCCTTAGCGTGCAGGTGCGTGTGTTGTCTACACCTGCAAGACCAACTCGGAAATTGTAATACTATAAACAGAGAATAAAAGTCCTTTATGCGAATTGAAAACGGGAAAAAGTCACATAGAACTGTTAAAAGCCTGTTAAAGGAATTGATATTAAAAAGAGAAGGAAACGGACATTCTCAGATGAACACAACCGTACTGATTTAACGGTCCTTTGCCGTGGAACCTAATTCTTTTCCCATTTGCGGGGTAAATAGTGCAGGGTTCCAAAAGGCCTAATAGTGTCTTTACTATCGTGTCTTGCATTTAGGCATGTTCTCAACAAGTTAAAAATAAATAAAAAAAAGTGTCCTGGATGAAGGAATGCTCCAAGACATGCTTAAATATGGACATGTCCAAAGTCATGCTCGAAGACATGCTTAAATATGGACATATCCGCCTGTAAGTCATGTCATGTCGGAAGACACCAAAACTGTTTCAAAAGATGGATACAAAGTACGAGACTTTTATAGAGACATGACTAAGCGTCTTGATTAGTCAGATAAAGTACATACGTCTTGCATGCAGACATGATTTTGCGACTTTAATGGTCTTAAAACCGGCTTCTAAGGGCGTAGATTATGGGCAAACAATACAAAGGTGCGCATTTCTCTCAAATCGAAAAATACATGCGTCTGAAATTGAAAATGGCAACATTTTTATCAAGCAGACGGCAACTTTACGACCAAAACTATACCACCTTTTGCCGCCAATTTCGGCATGTAGCTCTCACTTATTTTTTGTTCTGTTGATATTTTTTAAACTGGTGTCAAATTATTGCTCTTGTCATACTGAAGCAGAAAATGAATCTTAATTCTTTGGGTGACATCTCTGTATACAATTTTGAGGTCATTTTGGTGACCCCTAGCCCATTAGTCCTTGTTACATTTTGCCCACTTATTACACGACCAAATGGCAAACAATAAGGCAAGACGAACAATTTGACACCATGCAGCTTCAACAAAATCGGAGCAAGGGGTAAGTTTTACCCCAGGGTGATCTTGAGCCATATAGGCTGTACCTGTTTAACTATAAGTCAGAACTTAGACATTTTTATTCCTTATAACGAGACCAATGTATTGGTGTTCATTTAAACACAATTTCACTTGCTTTCAAATTTAGGCCCTGTACTAATTTTATCCCCTTATTTTACAACATTCCCCACATTTTCCAGAGGTTGGACCAAAATATTATGATTCAGCATAGAAAAACGTCTTCAAACCTTCTTCCGAAATCTTTCGAGAATATGATTCTCATTTTTAACCCTACTACATGGGGAATTTAATAAGTTTACTTTGGAAAAATGTAAAAGTTGTTTTTTGGTCGAATTTATTACTGTTTAAATTTGGTTGGATGTATTTCTCGTGGAGGGTACCGGGTAGACAATTTCACCTCGAGCAAATTGTATTACCCCGTGACGATAATCCCTTGAAAGAAAGCATAATTACTCCGTGGATAGGAAACTAGAACTTTGTATAAAGAGAGCTATGATAGGCTATGTATTTCTCCGCGGAAAATTAAATTCTTAGTAAAGACAGCTCTCATTGGCTTAAATTTCTCCGCAGAATGAAATGCTCTGGTGCGTGGTGAGAAGTTTGGGTACATCTGATGGTGATGGCAGCCTTTGATTATCATTTCTCCGCGGAAAAAAACCCCATAATTTCTCCGTAAACAAATTGTGATTTCTCTTTGGACAATTAGCCAATTATAACTCTTTACAAAGATAGGCTATGCATTTCTCTCCTAAAAATAATCTACGCAGTCTCAGTAAGGAGTGCTACCATTGGCTTGAATGTTTGAGGAGAAATTAACTTTTCCGGAGAGAAAGTTGTATATTTCTGATACGACAACTTCCATGAAGTATATAATTTGATGAAATCGACATGGATATACTTAAATGCTGATTGAGTGAGAATTTGATATCAGAGGTGGAGAAATACACCCAACTTATGTTCGTTAGTTTTCCCTTTTTTTTTTTTTTTTTTTTTTTTTTTTTTCTCTCTGAAAGACTACAAAAAAATGCCAAATCAAAAGACCCAATCAACTGCCACGTTTGCATGGCTACGGCTTGCGATTCTACATTTCATTTTTAGTATAAAATGATAGGCTGCATCGTGGCCCCCCCCCCCCCCCCCAACGGTGCGAGTCAGGAAACCACCAAAGAAATGAAACCAGTAGACACAGGAACAAACAACGAAATGTAACCAGCAGAACACGGAACCACCAAGAAATTGGAACCAGTAGATCTCAGGGAGGACAACCACCATAAGAAATGGAACCAGTAGACATCAGGAACCAAACAAACAATGGAAGAGTAGACACTGGAAACCACCAAAGAAAATGAACTAGTAATGGACGGGGAAACCACTAAGAAATAGAACCCATACACACCAGGACCACACAAAAAATGGACCGTAGGACCCAGGAACCACCAACCAACAGACTGGAACCAGTAAACACCAGCAACCACCAAGAAATGGACAGTAAACCGACCAGGAACCACAAAGAAATGGAACCAGTGACACCAGACCAACCAAAGAAATGGAACCAGTATACACCAGGAAACCACAAAGAAAGGAACCACCGAAGACACCAGGAAAAACCACCCAAAAAAGTACCAACAGTAGACAGAAAGAAGCAAGACCCAAAAACATTACCATCCCTCAAAGAAAATGGATCATCCTAAAGTACTCAACCATCAACCACTCAGAGCCTCCCCGAAAACTGTACTGGTCTTTTAAACTATGTTCATGGTCTCAAACACTATGTTCACCGTTCGGGTGCATTGGTTGTATTGTCATTAAGCCGTGTAAAAGTATAGGATGGAAGAAGAGTTCTGAAACATAATAGGACCTTAGTTTTCCGAAACGTGGAACGTAAACGTTAACGTAAGCCTGTCATTCGTCTATGATGGTCCAAAACGGGTCACATGACGTCGTACGTGAACGTTTACTTCACGTTCGGGGAAAACTAAGGGGGTACACCTCTATTAATGTCGAATATCGGCGTTGGACGTTGACGCGGACGTGGCGGAAAAAGTGCAACTGAAACATTGTCCAATAATTTATACGGAACAGTATGGCAAGCTAAATTAGCCAAAAGTCGATAAACCAGGTCTTTCGATCCAACAAAACAGGGGTCCGTTCTCGAAAGTGGTCGTACGACGTGTCGACTCTTTCTATCGCAACTTTTGCGTTAAAGTTCGCACTTACGAATTTACTGCGTTCACGAAACTTAGTTGCCAATAAGATTTTCTTCAAATACTTACGAAAATCTAAGTCGGTCGTAAACTAGCACAGGACGCTATTTTTTTCCCACGATGGTCATGCGTTCTGAAACTTAACTTAGTCGCAGGATTATCGTCAAATTACGCGAATTTCTACGTCAACTCAGA
>JAMKCH010030864.1:0-71471 GCA_023653785.1 Ophioderma brevispina | reverse complement strand
ATGTAAAACTGATTCACTACAGGTACTTAAATTCTGTGTAGTGTGATTATGTATGTCCTTACTACAGAGATCCTTGTTGGAGTATTTCCTGTATAAGAGACATTGTGGGAGTATTTTTACATTGTGGGTGTATTTTTTCTTGTTACTAATGTCCTATAACAGATAAACTGTAATCCTGTATTGCATGATTGAGGTTATCCGTAAACAAGTAGAACAGGAGGATTTTTCTAGTTTAGTAACTATCTAGTGAAGGCCTGCAGCCAAATCCTCCTTGGCTAAGAAAAGGGAGAAAAACTCTAAAAAAATGAAAAAAACTGAAAAAATTGAAAAAAACTTTAAAAAGAAAATGTTCTGAAAAAAAAGTGTCTTTTTAAGGAGAAAAAATCTCAAAAACTATATAGTTTTTTAATTCTTTCCTTATATAGTTTTGAAAATTTGTATTTTCCTGAAAAATGTCTAAAAAATTCTTTTTTAAGAGATTTTTTCAGTGAAAATGTAGCTCCCTTGTAAGGATGTATGTTTACATATGTGTATGTGTGTATGTAATTGTATATATGTGTGTGTATGTGTGTATTAAGGCCTATTACTTAAGTTGGTATTAAGTGGGTATTGGCATTATACTCTCAAAATGCTATGTGATACAACCTTGATGCACAACTCACCACGTTGTGCTAAGGCAAATAAAGACAAAGGAAATCAAAAGAGGCGCACGCCTATGGAACGATAGTTGTCCAAAAATTCATAAACAGAGTTTTATCGACGATACTAGGTTTTTCCCGGCCGATAATCCTAGATTATCGAATTGATAATCCTAGTTTTCAAAACCACTCCTATAATCGTTGATAAACTTATTTAGTTTTAATCACCGAAATTTTATAAACCTACTTTATCGAATTGAAAAACTAGGTTTATGAATTCGATTGATAAACCAGATTTTTCAATTCGATAAACCAGGATTATCAAATTTGATAATCCTGGTTTATCGAACCCGATATCCCGACCGAATCCCCCCCCCCACCGGTTTTTGATAAACCAGGTTTTTTTTCGATTGAGAAAGAATTCTTAGATTTTCAATTTGATAAAACCAAGATTATCAAATTTGATCATCTTGGTTTATCGAACCCCTGAATATCGACACCCTAATATCACAGTATTTTGATAAACCTAGATTTTTCGATTTGTAAACGAGATTTTCAATTCGATAATCTAGGTTTATCAAAATTCGAAAACTGGGTTAATCAAATTCGATAATCTCGATTTATCAAATTCGATTTAATCGTATTATCGAATTTGATAGACCTAGTTTTTCGATTTGATTAACCTGGTTCGAATTTGATAAACAGTTTTTCGATTTGATTATCCTGGTTTAACGAATTTTGATAAACCTAGTTTTTCGATTTGATTATCCTGGTTTATCGAATTGATAAACTACTTTTTCGATTTGATTTCCTGGTTTATCGAATTTGTTGATTATCCTGGTTACGAAGTTGATAACAGTTTTCGATGTGATTATCCTGTTTATCGAATTTGATAAATACTAGTTTTTCGATTTGATTATCATGGATTTATCGAATTGATAAACCTAGTTTTTCGTTTGATATCATTGGTTATCGAATTTGTTGATTATCCTGGTTTGAGAGAATTTGATAAACATAGTTTTCGATGTGATTATCCTGGTTTATCGAATTTGAATAAAACCTAGTTTTTCGATTGAATTATCCTGGTTATCGCATTGAATAAAACTATTTTCGATTTGATTATCCTGGTTTATCGAATTTGTTGATTATCCTTTTTATCGATTGATAACCGAGTTTTTCGATTGACTTATCCCTGGTTGTTTCGAATTTGTAAACCTAGTTTTACGATTTGATTATCCTGGTTTATCGAATTTGATAACCTCGTTTTTCTATTTGATATCCCTGTTTAGTCGAATTTGTTGATTTCCTGGTTTTATCGAATTGATAACCTAGTTTTTCGATTTGATTATTCCCTGTTTAGTCGATTTGATAAACCTAGTTTTTCGATTTGGATTATCCTGGTTTATCGAATTTGATAACCTAGTGTTTAATTTGATTATCCTGGTTTATGGAATTTGATAAACCTAGTTTTTCGATTTGATTATCCTGGTTTATCGAATTTGATAAACCTAGTTTTTCGATTTGATTATCCTGGTTGATCGAATTTGATAAACCTATTTTTTCGATTTGAATTTATCCTTGTTTATTCGAATCTGATAACCGAGTTTTTCGATTGATTCTCCTGGTTTATCGAAAACCTGAATATCGAACCATATCAATCGGGTTTTTTTGATAAACCTTGTTTTTTTCGATGTGATAAACCTAGATTTTCATTCGATACCAGAATTATCCAATTTGATAACCTGGTTTTTCAAAACCCTGAATATCGACCGATATATGGTTTTTTGGATAACCTAGTTTTTCGATTGATTAACTCCTTATATTTTCAATTCGATAAACCTGATTAATCAAATTTGATAAACCTGGTTTTTCAAAACCCTGAAATACGACGATTATCAGCTTTTTTGATAACCTATATTTTTGCGATTTGATAAACCTAGTTTTTTCAATTCGATAAGTAGGTTTCAAATTTCGGCTGAAAACTCGTTATCACCGATATTGGTGTTGTTGAAACCTGGTTTATCAATTCGAAAATCTATGATAATCGGCGAAAACCCTAGTTTATCGTCCATAAACTAGGTTTATCGAAGTTTTTGGACACTATCGTCCATACACGCCTTTGTGGTGGTCTGGATATTGAATATATCACTCTTGAGCTTCTCACTTTGTATATTGCGGGTGAATACCCTGAAATGTTCTGACGCGAATCTGATTATTAATCTTCCCTTGCACTTATATTAGATCTCATACATTTTGTACCTTTCTCTCAAGAACCACTCAAATTTATGTTTCTAATTGATATAATGCATGTCCTTGCAAGCGCGCGGCATTGTGGTTCTTCGGGTGAAAGGGTTTATACAGGTATCACAAGTTCTAAGTTCCCCCCCAACATTATCCTTAATTAATGAAATACAGATACATAATTTCAAAAAAATCCCAAATACAAATGGCAGGGGACGCTCTTCTGCCCATCTTGTGAAAAAAATTGTAGAAATCCAATCACGCATACCAAAAAGACCCTCATTTGAATGAAAAAAGTGCCAATAAAAAAGTTGCAGTAAATAGCATTGCCTCAGTGTAAAGTTGAGTGATCTACAAGGAGTGTGACTTTAATTAATTAAATAAACTTTACCTTACAAAAGTTTCCTTGTTTAAAACGATGTTTTACTAAAAAATAAGATGCAATCTTTGTAATCTAACAGATAATTGCAGACCTTTTAATGCAAAGGTGACAAAGAAAAATGCAAATTAAATGTATCATTTGGGGAACAACCCAACCGTCGAACGACTTCTTTCCCTGCTACACCTTCGTCAAGCCAACCAATTACCATACACGCTGAGCAACAGCTATACCCGCCATGTTTAAATCTGGAACAGAAACGTGACTGACACGGGCATAACACGGGCTTGTCAGAGGGGAAAATTTCCGGTTTTAAGGCAGATTTTCACCGTTTGAGGTGGTTTTGAGGCAGATTTTCATGGTTGGAGGTGAGCAGGCAAAAAGGGCTGATTTAGCATGAATTTTCATCTTTTTTCCAGGTCAAAGCTCTCTGCGGTGGCAACCTTCCCCCTGCCATCCCCCATCCTACCCACTCGCCTGTTACGGTATAGGTGACTGAGTAGCTAATACCCGAGACCTTGCCGTAGTAATAACGCCAGCTGTGTAATCCTATGGAACGCCGTTTGTAAAGATTTGCATCATCATATAATTTGTGTGTGTACGTGTGTGTGTGTGTGTGTCGATTGTAAAGATTTGAATTGTCATAATTTGTGTGTGTGTGTGCATGTAACATTTGTATTATAATAATTTGTGTGTGTATGTTACATTTGTGTGTATTTTTTTTTTTTTTTTTTTTTCACGCTGAGCAACAGCTATACCCGCCATGTTTAAATCTGGAACAGAAACGTGACTGACACGGGCATAACAGGGGTCACTTGTCAGAGTGGAAAATTTCCGGTTTTAAGGCAGATTTTCCCCGTTTGAGGTGGTTTTGAGGCAGATTTTCATGGTTGGAGGTGAGCAGGCAAAAAGGGCTGATTTAGCATGAATTTTCATCTTTTTTCCAGGTCAAAGCTCTCTGCGGTGGCAACCTTCCCCCTGCCATCCCCCATCCTACCCACTCGCCTGTTACTGTATAGGTGACTGAGTAGCTAATACCCGAGACCTTGCCGTAGTAATAACGCCAGCTGTGTAATCCTATTAATTTTAGATTAGTTACAAAATGGATTGACATTTTACCTTTTAAAGCATGATCAAAGCAGTACAATGGAGCAATGCTATTTACTGCAACTTTTTTTATTGACACTTTTTTCATTAAAATGAGGTTCGTGTTGGTATGTGTGATTGGGTTTCTATCATTTTCTCACAAGATGGGAAGAAGAGCATCCTCTGTCTATTTGCCTTTTTTCGGGATTTGTTGAAATCATGCGTTTCTGTTTCGTTATTTACGGTATAATTGTTGGGGGAACTTAGCACTGTGATACCTGTAGTATGGAAATTGCCATCCACACATTAAAATTCCTGTCGGGGAGTGTCTCCATGTGTCCTGGTCTTGGCCGAAAGGCCAATAAGACCAGAATGGGGTCAACCCCTGAAAGGTATGTTACAACATATCTAAAAAAGGACATCCAATCAACAAAATACGATACAACGGCTCAATGAACCATGATTTCAAACTACTCAATTGAAATCAGCAGCATATACCAGATAAATAAAATATGCAAAAAATATTCTTTATATTTAGAAATTTCTAGCTCACTTATCAGAACCTATGGGGGACAAGGACAAAGCGCCAAATTCAAAGAATATCGCCTAAAACGTGGGTGAAGAGATTCTATTCAGCATGATCCAAACCATGATTGAAAGGCCATAATGACAGATGTAATGAACGAAAAATTTAAACAGTATGAATGAAAGACTAGACGAATAGAAAACAACAAAGGATGTCAACAGACAGGAGGGAGAGGTGTATGATCTAAACCAGAAAAGTGAGCGTCAGTACGACAATAGTAGTGTAGACCATATAGGATCGATGCGTTAGAGGACAGTTGCATCTGCGGAAACGGCGGTGGGTGATAACAACAGTATACCCTCAGAAATTGCCTCCTTATCGCCGGTCTGCAAGAAACCACTGTGAAAGATGAAAATGGGTAAATAGTCCCAGAAGACAACTGATATGATGATCATAGAAATGGCAAAGAAAAGAGCTAGAAGTGGACATAAAACCAGAGGACATAGACAGAACGCACAGAACGGGAAAGTCGAACAATGGCAAACCAAGACCAATAGTGGCAAAATTCACTTCCTACAACACCAGAACGAAGATAATTAAAGCAAGACGCCGTCTCAAGGGCAAGGGTATCTGGCATCCAGGAACTCCCGACAAAACAGACCAAGCTATATGGATTATGTTAAGAGCAGAATAGCAGATGTACCAAGATTCATGGCCTCTGGATAGGATGGGAATATTATCTTATTAGTGACTATGATGCCAAACAGAAAGGGGGAAGACGATTACAGTAAACTCACAATGGGAAATTGATATCTCTAGAAACGTCAGTATGGAAGATATCCGCAGATTAGACGGGAATAGTTAAGGAAAGGCCTTCTAGAAAGTGATTTACACAAATGAACATGAAAAAGGAGGGGTATACTGACGGACTTGGTTATAAAGTACTGTGAGTGATCAAAGTAATATTTAAATTGCTAAAAGTGACTTTATTATAATAGTCAAGTATAGAATTGAAGTTTGACTCAACTTCCGTAATCTCAGTATAGTACCCGAATAATATTTGCCGATTACCATCCATGCTGTCCAGCATATAGCTAACTGAATTTCATGTGAAACTATCTTTCCAGCGTCATTGGCCCCGCATATTGTTTGATTCGAGTGAAAGATTTCATGAGTCTAGTTTCATTGATTTCATTCTTTGTACTAGATAATTGTTTTTAATAGTTGTATTATAGATATTTGGTTCTCATGTCTCAATCAGTTCAAGAGGTGTGTGTCATGTTCAAACCGATTAAACATGTCCATAAAAATACGTTATGTAAAATGTGTAAATCCTATGTCCATAAAAAGTGTACGAAACTTGGAACCAGGGAGTTGCGAAGAGGTGAATGGATCTGTGAAAATGCAGCGAAACTGCAACAGTTTAAAAAACAATATGATGAATGTGATCTAGTGATTATAGAATTACAACATCAATTAGAAAAATATACAACTGATATTACATTCGTTTTGAAAATTATTTAGAAAATGATGTAATGAATAATCACCAATATAACAATGTTCTTATGTTTACTCCAGATCAATTTATAATCTTGTCATTCTGAGAGTGATGGCGATTTTACCATTGTCATGCTAACATACGTAGCCTCTCAAAAAAAATGTGATAAACCTAAAGGTGAATAAAAGGGTAATCACGACTTCCAATTTATAGGTCTTTCTTGAAACCCACCTAAAAGAAAAACCGCATGATTATTATAACATTCCGGGTATGAAATGGAATATGTGAATAGGGTTGGCAGAGAAAAGGCGGTGTAGTTTGTATGTAACAACTAAGGTAAAATATAAGTTCGAAAGATCTCTGCAATGCAAACTCAAATTATGAATCATGCTTTATTGAAATAGAAAGAAAGACACAAGAAATTTAGTTGGAATAGTTTACAGGGCCCACACATCTGTGGAGATTTATATCTGATATAAAACCATGTTTACTACCAAACCAAATGCAGAAAATAAATGACCTATGGGAGACTTCAACATAGATCCTTCAAGAGATAATTTTTTTCACAGACAATACTCATGATTACCTATATCGTTTAGTCCCATTCCTGATTCAACAATTTACAAACCAACAGATTACAGCTAACACTGGACAATTATTGCCAATATTATCACAAATTGTGAAAATATAGAAAAGTCATTTATCCTGGTTACAGAAATTAGGGACACCTGCCAACAATATTGCAGAACTGCAGTTTGTAAGGGAAAATTCCGGTTTTGAGTAAAAGCAGATTTTCCATCCGTTTGAGGGGGGTTTTGAGGCAGATTTTTTTTCATGGTGGAGGTGAGTGACAGGCTCAAAATTGCTTTATTTATCATGAATTTTCATCTTTTTTCCTAATTCAAAGCTCTCTGTGCGGTGGCAACCTTCCCCTTCCATCGCCCCATCCTCCCCCTCGCCTGTTACGGTATAGTGTGACTGTGACTGAGTAGCCTAATACCCGTAGTAAAATACGCCAGCTGTGGCAATCCTTTAATGTTAGATTAGTTTACAACTGGATTGACATTTTACCTTTTTAAGCATGATCAAAGCATAGTACATGGGAGCAATGCATTTTACGTGCAACTTTTTTTTCTTGAACAATTTTTTTTCATTAAAATGAGTTCGGTGTTGGTATGGATGATTGGTTTTTCTATCATTTTCTCACAAGAATGGGCAGAATGACGCATGCCCTTATGTCCTTTTGCCTTTCAGGGATTTTGTTGGGAAATCCTGCGTTTTCTTTTTCTCTGTTTCGTTATTTACGGATAATGTTTGGGGGGGAACTTAGAACTTGTTGAACCTGTATATGTAATTGCCAATCACACATTTAAATCTGTAGGTGGTCTCCATGTTCCTGTTTGGCGAAAAGCGCCAAAGACCGAATGGGGTCAACCCCTGAAGTTTATTTACAACATATCTTAAAAAAGGACATAACAATCAACAAATACGATACAACGTCAATGAACCATGATTCAAACTACTCAATTGAATCAGCCAGGTCATATTACAGTGTATAAATAAAATAATGTCAAATCAACTATTCTTTATATTTAGAAATTTAGAGTCACTTTTCAGCACCATGGTGGGGACAAGGACAAAGCGCCAAATTCAAAGAATATCGATCGCCAAAACGTTGTTGAAGAGATCTAGAGCAGCGTTCCAACCATGATGACAGGCCAATGACAGATTAATGAACGAAAAATTACAGTCTGAAATGAAAACTAGACAGAATAAAACAGAGGTGACGACAGGATGTAAGGTGATGATCTACAAAAGTGAGCGTCCAGTAAGAGGACAAATCAGTAGTGTAGACCATATAGGATCGATGCGTTAGAGGACAGATTGCATCTTGCGGAAACGGCGGTGGGTGATACCCAACAGTATACCCTTCAGAAATTTGCCTCTTTATCGCCGGTCTGAAAGAAACACTGTGAAAGCTGAAAATGGGAAAATAGTCCAGAAGACACTGATATGGTGATCATAGAAAGGCAAAGAAAGGCTAGAAGTGGACTAAACCAGAGGACATAGACAGAACGCACAGAACGGGAAAGTCGAACCATGGTAAACCAAGACCAATAGTGGCAAAATCACTTCCTACAACACCAGAGACGAAGATATTAAAGCAAGACGGACCGCTCAAGGGCAGGGTCTCGGCAATCCAGGACTCACTGCAAACCAGAACGCAATATAGCTGATTATGTTAAGAGCAGATAGCAGATGTACCAAGAGTTACCATGGCCTCCTGGATATGGAATGGGAATATTATATTATTAGTTGAACTAATGATGCAAAGGACACGGGAAGCGATTCACCATAAAACTCACAATTGGAAATTGATACTCTAGACGTCAGTGTGAAGATATCCCTCAGACTTAGACGGGCATAGTTAAGGAAAGGCCTCTAGAAAGTATTTTTCTACACCCAAATGAACAGAAAAGAGTATACTGTGGACGGACTTTTGGTTAGAAGTACTGTTGAGTGACAAAGTAATATTTTAAATTGCTAAAAGTGATTTTTATATGCTATGGTCAATGTATATAAATTGTAAGTTTGACTCAACTTCAGTCAATCTCAGTCTAGCTACCAAAATATATTTGCGCTACCATCAGGTCTTGTCCACCATATAGTACTGAAGTCCATGTGAAACTATCTTTTCCAGGTTCCTTGGCCGCATATTGTTTGATTTCGAGTGAAAGATTTCATTGATTCTAGTTTCCTTGAGTTGGTTTCATTCTTTTTACTCAGATATTTTTTTAATAGTTGTATATAGATCTTTGTGTTCTCTATGTCCTCAAATCAGTTCAAATTTTTTGTGTGTCCATGTTTCAAACCGATTAAACAATGTCATAAAAATACGTCATGTAAAATGTGTAAATCCTATGTCCATAAAAAATTGTACGAAATGAAACCAAGGGAGTTGCGCCGAGGTGAATGGATCTGTGAAAATTGCAGCGAAACTGCAAGTTTAAAAAAACACATATGATGACAATGTGGATCTAAGTGATTTTTTGGATATTCACTAACATCATTTAGAAAATATACAACATGATATTTAACAAAACCCATTACGTTTTTGTAATTTATAGAAAATTATGTTAATGATAATCAACCAATATTAACACCTGTTCTTATGTGTGTACTCGTCCAGATCAATTTATAACTGTTCTTCTAAGTGAGATGGCGTTTTACCATTTTCCAATGCTAACATACGTAGCCTCACCTAAAAATGTGATAAACCTAAGCGTGCATTCAACCGGGTACTGGAAATCACGACTTTCACCACATTACCAGGTCTTTCCTGAAACCCCACCTAAAAGAAAAAACGCGCTTGATTATTGTCATAACAGTCCTGGTATGAAATGGAAATATGTTCATAGGGGTTGGCAGAATACTAAAGGCGAGTGTAGTTTGTAATGTAACAATAAGGTAAAATATAAATTTCGAACGGATCTCTGCAATGCAACTCAAATTATGAATCACTGCTTTTTTATTTACATTGAAAAAAGAACCCAAGAACATTAGTTGGATAGGTTTTACAGGGCCCACACAATCTGTGGAAGACTTTGTTATCTGATCTAAAAATAGTACTTTAACCAAACCAATGACAGAAATAAAATACCTAGGGGAGACTTCAACATAGATTCTCTTCAAAGATGATATTCACAGACCAACTATGATTCCACGTTGATATCGTTTATTCCATTTCCTATGATTCCAACAAGTTTCAAACCAACAATGATTACATCTACACTGCAACAATTATTGAAATATATTAACAAATTGTGAAATTAAGAAAAGTTCCATTACATCCTGGTTCATAATTAGTGACCACCTTGCCAACATAATTGATAACCTTGAGTTTGTGTGTATGGAAAATCTGATGAATAAATAAGTGTTATTTACAAAGATCATAGTGATGAAGAATAAGAAAAGAAGTTGTAGATAAAAGGTTTAAGAAGTTGTTTACTCAAATGTAAAATGGGAGATATACGTGATAATGTGAATGCCGATGTTCTGAATTAATTAATGTTGTTTGGGGGTAAAAGCAAATTACCAAGAGTTATATGAATAAATGTTGTACCGCTTAAAAGATTTAAACAATCATTACTTGCGACAAAGAGTCCCCCAATCTCACGTGGATTCCTAAAGTTCTTACATTATTATATATAATAATAAAAACAAGTTTACATAGAAATATCTACAGTGACAAGGCGATTTCCAATCAACAAATAATTTTAAAACGTGTGAGATAAATTTACATAATTTGATTAGAAACAAATATCAAACGGGAAAACTTATTATTTAAAAAACTGGAGTACGAGTAAGAAAAACATTGGCGCAGACTTTGGAGAACAATTAGTGATGTAATTGGACGTACACAGACAACGGAATCATCTCTGATCAGTTAGCGAGAATCTGAAACATAATTACTGATCCAACGGTATAGCAAATGAAATTCACTACTTTTTTTTTGTTTAATGTAGGTCCTAAGTTAGCATCAACAATTCATAACTCGGGTAACTATTATACTTATTTAATAAAGTTCAGCTTGTCCCCAATAGTTAATAGAGATTTTAAAAACCGATAACTAAAAATCCAGTATTTTGAAAATTATTAATAAATTGACCAACAGAAAAGCGGCTAGTCATGATGATATAGGAAATTTTATAATAAAAAGTGTAGCAACGAAATTGCTCAGCCGCTTTTAAAATAGTCTGAATTGTCTTTATTAACTGGGAAGTTCCCAACCACTTAAAAATAGCCTAGGTAATGCCAATCTCTATAAAAGACGAGGTAGAAATACTTTCTTAATACCGACCCATTATCAGTTTGCCTTGTTTCCTTTTCTCAACAAAATTCTCGAAAGATTGGTATTTAACAGATATATGGAATTATTAATAACCATAACATACTAAATGACATAAGCAATATGGAGTTCAGGGCACAGCATTCTCCTACAGGGTGAGTACAAAAAAAACTTGACCCAATTTGTGTCCTCCTTTTGACTTTTTAAAATACAAAATTTTTTAAGTTTTGTCTTTTTTTAAAAATACAATGCTTTTTCATTATACTTTAATTTGCTGCAAAGAGGTATATTAGCAATCGGTTAAGAAGTATAGGCCGAGCTATAGTCCCTTTTGAAATCAGTAGTAGTGTTTTACCCTCTATCCACGGATTTCCATTGGAATGCACGGCTGCAACTAAGCAAATGACTCCCGAAGATGATGATAAGGGTATGGCTATTTCTGTTCAAATAAAGTGATATCAAGTTAAAGAGATGAAAAAAGCCATTGAAATGATAAGTTATATTTGTAAACACTTTTTTTATCACAAGAGTGGCATATTTTGGTACGGTCTACAAATATAGACAACGCTTTGCTAACCTCAAAAGGTTGGTCACGATGCCTGTTCCTTTCACATGTTATGATTCATATCAACTCCCTCCAGAAGGTGAAAAACATGTACAAGTTACTTTATTTATTTCAAATGAATTGATTAATGAGTGAATAGGACGCTAGAAACGTGTTTAAGAGACATCGATGGTAACTTTTGTGACTAGACTGACATTTTGTTGGTACATGTCCCCATTTATTCTGCCAGTCAAGTTTATGCCCGAATTTTTCTCTGGACAACTGATTTCCTTCGCTGAACGCGTTCATTTTAAATAATGAATCCGTGGATAGAAGCGCAAATAACCGACTACTGATTCAGACGACTATAAAGCGTCGGGTCTAATCCAACCGATGTGAATGATCTTTACAGCAAAATTAAAGCTAGTGACGAAGCTTTCCGATAAACCTATATATTAGATATATTTGTTACGTAGAATTCAAAATGGCGGACACCATCAGGGTCAAGTTTTTTTTTACTCACCCTGTAATTTGGCGATAACGTACGTGTCGAAAAATAATAACGCTGGTTGAACATTTGAAAATAACGAAACTACTATCGCTGTTGGCAAAAGTAGATACCTTTGCCAACATATAAATACCATTTCAGTTTCAATAATTCAATTCTTCACAATGCGATCTAAAATCCATAACATCACACACGAAATAATAGTAACTATTAATCAAACAATAATAAAAAAGTATTTAGCGATAAAGCAATTAGAACAACCGGTCCAATTTTATGGAACTCCCTCAGTGATAGAATTAAAAATCAAAATCTTTTAAACACTTCCGGAAACAATATAAATCGTCCCTTTTCGTCTTACAATTGAGGTTTGGAACCGTCTTTGAGCGTGTCTTGTGTGATAGTTCATGTTATGTAATGTGTTTATTTGTTTTAGGGGGTAGTCACAGCTGGCCTCAACAAACATGACAAAGTAAAAGCCAAATAACACCATCAAGCTTAGCACCAGTTTAGTGTTGCATATTTAACGCCGTAGTTTTTGCAGTGAAACCATAAGCTAGGATGTTCGAAAATCATAGGGGAGTGACAACCACCCCCGCCCCTCTTCGAGAGTTTTGTTACAAAAAATTGGCCCAGGTAGACGAGAATTGACAATATTACACAAACGGACTAAAACGTAATCTAGTGTTGCGCTTTATTCCGTTAAAGACAGTCCGTCACTCAAAGACAGTTTAATACAGTTGCCTAAAAATGGGTAAGCAAAAAAAAACAATGTTTATGATCTTTCAATAAGTATATATTTTGTACATTACAGAAGACGTGTTTTTCGATTAGACATGCGGTATTAATATCTACATGTCCGTCTGTGTTTCAACTTCATTTTTTTCACAACGGCTCTGTGTATTAGCCGCTCCGAAATAATAATTGTTTAAAAAGCAAGAAAGTCCATCCAAAGCCTTATTTCTTGAAAGTTAAGATTAATCTTTAGTGAATTTAAAAATAGTCATTCCTCTTAAGTCTGTAACGGCTCTTAAGAAGAATTAGTAAGAATTCATATGAAAAAACAACAAGATAGGACCCAGGTATAAAATTGAGTGGGCTTGAACTTCGTACATCCCTACATAAGCCCGCTCAAAGTTCTAAGAAGAATATTCTTTTTAAGTCCACTTAAGATTAATCTCAACTCTAATAGTAAATAGGGCCCAGACCAATATCATAACGAAGTACATAATGGTATTTTATTCTACCATGTATTCCCTCATTATGTGTTATATTAAAACACTATTTAAATAGCTTCAATTTATAGTCCTGCATCAATGTAGAACCAGGATGGCATCTTATCATTTAGGACTAATAACGATAATCCATAAAGATCCGCGTAAAATCAATAATAATGCCAATGTGCTTAAATAAAACCGTTATATAACGATGTCTGTGTATATTGTGAAGGCTGCTACAAACAATTATTTGACGTATCTCTCGAGAGTTTTATAAAGAAAACACCATTTTTTTAAAATTTTTAAATTGTTAAGGTTGGGTTACAGTTACTTCTTTTCGCTAAATGTTTCGGGAACATTTTTGTTGTTTTGTGGAGGATTACATGTTTGGGGTTCGGTTAAAATGCGAACTATTATGTTTGACCATAAGGAGGGCGCAATTCCACATACGCTGATGTCCGTTGTCTTTGATTAATAATACTGCAGAGGGCAACCTGTTTAATGACTCTTGGAAGAGCCTTAATATACAAGGCTCTATTCGGCATTGACTCTTATGAAGCTTGTATAGGCTGTGGTAATTGCTGGCTGTGCGAAATATATTCTGAAAAAACCAAAGGTATTTCATTTCATTCCCTACTTCGACGACGATACCGAGAAAGACAGGGAGAGAAAGGGGGAGAAAGATACTGAAAGAGCGTAACAAGGGGAGGAGAGCGAGATGTGAGAAAAGAGAGACGACACGCAGCACTATCTATTATGGGCATGCGTAGATTGCAATAAAATGTCAACTATCAAAAACGAGAAACCTATATAAAGAGAGGAGAAAAAAAGCCGCTATTTTCGTACGACATATTTCCATCCAAATATGACTACTCAGCTGCTTACTCTGTTCTCGGGTAATTTTCTCATCGTGAGCTGAGAATTACAAGTTCTAACTGACCTTCGCAAGCTTCAAATTGAATATTATAATTTATTTAGGTTTTGAAAATGTATTTGTTTGCGAATGTCCAAACTTTCCGATAAAATTTTTTTCTTTTTATAATGTTTTTCGTGAACTTAAAACGTCCATATCTCAAAATACCAAAATATTTCGTATTAACCTTGTATTCTCCGCTCTCGAAACGGTAGATTGATGGATCACCCGTCTCCTTAATACACATTCTCGCTTGATTTGAAAGTGAATGTATATAAATTAAAGGAAGACTTTTCCATCCGATTTCTATTAATTTAGTTTACTTTGTAGTTTGCTTGCTTTGTATTTTAAAGGTGCAACGAGAGATTTTTGAGCCACCCAATACTGTCATAATAGTATATTGATTAGTCACTCAATAGATTTCTTGTCCTGTATTTAGCTACAGATCATGTCTTAAATATAGAAAGGGTGATTTGATTTGCTTATATTTCAATTAAACATAGGATGGAATAATACAAATTAGAATTTCATAATTTTTTTGTACCAAAGAGGAGCCATTTCGCAGCTTAATCCTTCCAGATGGGGATATTTTTTCTGAAAGCTTACAATCAGAACAAAAATCAGTACTTTCATTTTTTAAGGGCACCTGATATGTAAAATTCGTTTAAGTGTCACTTGCAGGAAATATGCTCAACATAATAAACGAGAGCGATTTCCTCGAGCAATCCAGTTCCCACCACACAGAAATTGTGTTTTTTTTTTTTTTTGTTTTTTTTAATTGAAAACAAAAAATTCATATATAAAACGAAGAATAATCTGCCTTGCGTAAAATGTTGTAGGAATAACATACAGTAGGTAAAATAAGAGAGTTAATGATAGAAAAAGGAGAGAGAATGGAAAAATAATAAGAATCAACTTTTGTAAGATACTTCAAAAGACGAGGCGATGAATTACGAAGCGCCTCTTTGAGATAACTATCTAAAAAGACTCGAAATATTTTCGAATCTGTATAAACGCACCTTAATTAACAGAGTTGATGATAATCATTGCCAGTACAATATTCAGTTATCTTATTGACCTCTTCCTCCGGAGATCATTTGCAAGACGTTTCTAATTTCCGTATCATAAATTTAAAAAACAAAAAGCCTGTGTCTGTTGTAATTACAAATTTGCTCCATAGGATATACTATTACGTCATAAGTAAGCCGTCAACAAAAATGTAACTTGTTAAGAGAACTCGTTATTTATTCACTTAACCCTCGTCTACCTGAGCCATTTTTGTAACAAAACTCCCGAAGGGGGTGGTTCCCCCTGTGATTTTCGTTACTGAACATCCGATACCTATAAATTTGGTACCACAGGGTAGCTTAGAGTTTCTTCTTTCCATTGGTATCCAAATAAGTACCAACATCCCCATTATGATGTCACTATGACGTCATATGTTGAGGAAAGAATGAAAATACTGAATATAGGGTGGAAAATTGATATTTCGCAATTTTAGTGACTCAAACACATTATTATAGCACTAAAATGCTCTCATTATATAAAACTAGTAATTTTCCTTCAAGTAGAGCCAAAAACCCCATGAAAATTGGATATTCTTAACATTTTTGGCGAAAGATTGGTAGGCATGTTGGTACTCATTTTGGTATCAATGGAAAGAGGAGGACCATCTATTGGTATCAAGTGCCTGTGATGTTCCTGTGTTATGCTAGGCATGTTGGTACTTCTCTCCCGAAGGGGGGGTGGTTGCCACCACCACCCCTCCATCAATTTGGGATCACCTTGTATCTTACCAATACCCCGGTGGATGTTTGTTTTTGGATGAAAAGGAGCGGAAAATGTCACTTTACAATTACATTAACTAAGTTGGCACCAAAAAAGGGGGTTTTAGCAAGCCGGGGAAAAAAACCTAAGGGGTGGTCCCCCCCCCCTTCGGTAGACAGGGGGATAACACTAAAAATGGTTTCCTAAATATGATACAAAACAGTTTTTGTACAAGAAACCCAAAACCATACAATCATTGACATTTTGTAATATTATATTTCAGCAATAAGTTTGGTAAATATGACCTTTTCCCAATTGTTCGAGATTTCAACCACCCCTACCTATAATTTGATGTTCACCTACCCAAATGGCAATTCATTCTACGTTTGGTGTAAAAGAGGTGAAATATAGTTAATTCTTGACCTCTGCAAAGTAGTAAACAAAGGTGTGGAACCCCTTCACGAGGGGTTGTTACACTCGCTGTGTACATGTTTTTAAAAAGTTTATTACTAAATAAAATATAAAAGTACGTATGTGTCTAACGTTGTTAAAAAGGGTTTGTTTTGTAAAAATGGTTAATCAAAATATTACATTGTGCAAACTTTATGGTTTTCTCGCTAGGTCTTAATTATTAACCCTCGTCTTACCCTCTGACTTCATTCGGGCGCCAAAGACTTTGCGTAAAAAGCTTCCAGGTATTTGTTTTATCCTTTCGGTCATGAAAAAAGGTGAAGTTAGCACTTCCGCGGGTTAGTATATACCGTCAAAAGTCGATTGATTGGGCTGGTGGCCAAACAGATATTTTATGGCCCATTTTTTTGATATTCTGCACAGTATGGCTCTAAAACTCTAGGTTAAGTAAAACTTGTCATCGAAATCATCTAGCGTCGAAAACCACCTCAACAATACGATATCCTTAGCTTTTAAGTGCAAAAATTGGATTTTCGCCTATTTCCTGTGCAACTGGACAATTTTGCCTACTCTTGAAATAATGACGTAATTGTAAACGCCATTATAGGTATGCAATAGCTGCCACAAGTACCCAAATTGAAGTATCGGGACGCTTAGATACGAATTACCGACGCGTGGTAACACCCTTGGTAAACGTGTTACAAAAAAGGCTGGGTTCGTTGTTTTATTGTTTTTATTTTTTATTTTACAAATCAGTAACATGTTAATATACAGGACCAATAAATGATTGCTACATTATGTAATAAATATGATGCGTAAGAGATGACCAATAGGTCTAGAAAGGCCAGAGGGGGGGGGGCACCACCGATAAATAACATTTAGTTACATATATACAAATGTTGTCTCTGAGACCCATTGACCTCTTCCCTTAGAGGCAAAGTTGTTTATGTTCTCACTAAAATGGAAGATGTACCAATTTCGGTTTCATGACCCAATGTATCTAAACTGATTATAAAGTAGGCTTTGAATGTATGTCAGATAACTGACTTGTTAGATGCTTGACATACATTTAAATATTCCACTTAAAGTTGATAGACGAGATGTGTTAAGGAAGGAGGTTTTGGTAGGTCCAGTTATATGAGAATCAACTGAAATCATCCAACAAGGGCAACAAACGATAGAAAGAAGCATGTCATCGGCCTCTTTGGCCCCACAACGTATGCTCGTAGGATAATTATTGATCTCATCTAGTGTTAGATCGCAAAGACAGTAGAAGAACCATTACCAATTATATTTCGTGGGATCTAGAAACTTCGAGAGTGGAGACGGTGTCCAAAGTGGGTACTATGTCATTTATAAAATAGCACATATATAGACCAGGGTGTCTAGTGAAAAAAAAAAACACCGAGTGGAACTTGGCACTCTTGAGCAATGTCAGTTATCAACGTCACATCAGCTCTCAACATAGTTAGTACTGTCACTATCCGTTAGGAAAGCGATGGACACCGCTCGCTCGGGAAAAACAACCTAATAGATTAACCCGGGGGGGGGGGGGGGGGGGGTTGGGGGGGGGTGGGGGGGGGGGGCCACCCACACATGTTTTTTTTTTTTTGGGGGGGGGGGGGGGGGGGTGGGTGGGGGGGGGGCGGGGGGGGGAAAAAAAATAAGGGGGGGGGGGGGGGGGTTAGCTCAATTGCCAAAGAAGGCGCCGTCAGTAAATACAAAAATTGTCAGGTTCTTAATCCGCCAAAGCACATATGGTTGTGGTTTTTTTTTCAACCACCTGTGGCCACTGGCCATTTTCAGGAAAAGATTATACAAATCATCCATGTCGTACGGCGAAGTAATTAGGTCACAGTTTTTACATACATTTCTAAACATGCTTCAATAAATATGAAATATCAGTCCATAGCAATAAAATGTCAATCGTAAGCCGCTAACAAAATGAGGTGTAGGTCAAAATAGGTCGTAGGATAGCAAATCCTTCAATGTAAATAAGAATTGGTGGGAGAGCGTGGCCCACCGGTTAGGGTATTCGCCTTTGGTTCGAGCCCCGGCTGGGCCACTTGTTGGGATTTAATTGGGTACTAAATTCTGGATTTGATTTGTAAGAACTATTGATTAAAACTGGAATTCCGCTCTCCCCGTGTTTCATTTGGACTTGGGCAAACAAACCATGAGAATAGCCCGTCCTTCGGAGGGGACGTTAAGCCGTTGGTCCCATATACATGGAGAATCACGCATGTAATCGCAGCCAGTTTCGATAAGATTAGGGAGAAAACCCATAGCTGGCCCAATTCGTCCTGGATCCCTGGGCATCATTGAAAAGGAATATCTGAACAGCCTTAAAGGCTCAGTCACACAGCCGATTTTTTGCCAGAAAACCACTTCCAGACTGCTCCAGACTGGTGCCGATTGGCCAATTTTCGAAAATCGTGAGTAATTTTCCTTTTTTCGGGTGTAGTTTTGGTCAAGTCTGGGACTTACAGGAATATTGACAGACCAGAAGATCATATCATCCTTCAACAAGACCTTGACACTCTTGCAGATTGGTCCTCCACTTGGCTAATGCAGTTTAATGTAAAAAAGTGTGCCATCCTCTCCATCACAAGAAAACGCAAACCCAGCTTCCACCAGTATACAATCTTTGGTGAGTGTCTCGAGAGAGTAGATCATCATGACTACCTTGGTGTGACCATCTCACATGACCTCCGCTGGGATTACCACTGCAACAAGATCAAGCAAAACGCCAGCCGTTCACTTGGATTACTCCGTCGTACTCTTTCTCCCTGTAAACAAAGCGTCAAAGCAAAGGCATACCAAACTATCATACGTCCGCAACTGGAGTACACTTCTGAAGTATGGAACCCACACACCCTAGATGGAGTTGATCGCCTTGAACGTGTCCAGAGAGCAGCTGCTCGCTTTGTCTTCGGAGATTAACACACGTAACACCCTTAATTACCACCTTGGGCTGGGATCCACTCCATGTCAGACGTCTCCTTTCCCAAGCCAAAATGTTCTACAGGATTCACTACAATCATGTTAATATCCAGTTTCCTCAGTCCATACATCCTGCACCTTACTTTGGGAGACATGATCATCATTTGAAATATAACATTCCTAAAGCAACTATAGATCCATACAAGTTCTCTTACTACCCACGTGCTGTAAGAATCTGGAATCAGCTAGCAGTTACTGCTGTACTCGCTCCATCAGTGCCATCCTTTCAGGAAGCCGCTCTGCCTACCATCAGACTGTTGCGGCCACCTCTGGGTAGCAACGTTTTGTAATTACCAAGACTGTTTTTAAAATGCACCCTCAGTTCATCATTGGATTTGTTTATCTTCACCTTTTCTACACGTTGGCACCTTTTGGCTCTGATATTTCACCTGCACCAAATCCCAGTTTAGCGAACTAAGCTGTATAGGGATCACACCATTGAAGATTGAAGATTGTCCTGTACAGTCTTCTGCAGTCTTGTGTGGTCGGGAGCACGTGGCAAATTTGAAAAAAACGGCCACTATTTTTTCATATAGCTTACAAAAAATCGTGGCGGGTTTTGGAATCGGGAAGGTCGGCTTGAACACATGAGCGGTATGGAAGCGATAGCCGATGAGTTGGTGCACATAATGAGTGGTTGTGTGCAGTTGGAAAGTGGTCATAAAGAGTGTGCTCCAAGCGGGGAGAGAAAATACAAGCCAACTGGACAGCAACTTGTGCTGTCGTGTTAAGGTCTGCGACTGATTGAGAACTGAACAAAGTGACATGCTTGATCGCCTACTGCTCGGAGATTGAGCATCTCTTGTCTTGTAATTTGAACAAGACAACAGCCGATTTTGAAAGAAATGTGGTCTTGTGTAGTTGGGAAGAGGTTGGGTCGCGTCGTGGGTTGTCTTCATGTGACGGTACCTTTCTTGACGTCAACATCTTGGCGACCAATCGACGAGCAGTCTTGACAGCAGCGACATGTCACAACTTGTGCCGTCGCTTCAAGGTCGGCGACTGAACAAGTGGCGTCGCCAATTAAACATGCTAGATCTTGTTGATTCAATGATGCTGTCGCATACTGCTCGGCGTTTCAGCATCCCATGTCTCGTCGCAGACTAATCAGAGGCGTAGCCAGGGGGCAGGGGGGCCGCCCCCCCCCCAATAATTGATTTCGTCGGTTGAGATGAGCCCGTCGGTTCACTTGAAAAATTCAGGTCATGGCACTTGCAGGCCGGATTGTCGGCAAAGTATAGGTTTAAAGTTCAATGGACAGCGTGCGACAAGTAAATATTACAAAATCGTACAAAAATTAGCCCTCAGAAGACATTTAAAGCATATAAAACCCAAAATTTTCAGGGGGCTTCGCCCCCTCGACCCACACCGGGGCTTCGCCCCTCGACCCCAACAGGGACTAATCATCCCTGGTCGGGATAATTTTGCAAGCTTGAACAAGACTGTAGCCGATTTTGAAAAAAATGCGGTCTTGTGCAGTCGGGGAGTGGTTGGGTCGGGAGCTGTCTTCTGTGTGACTATGCCTTTAAATTCAACTACGTGGCATTATAACATTGTCCCTGCACTCCCAGATGAAAAGGAATCCGCAGTGTTTTCCTCCTCCGCATACCGGGCCGATTTTTGAATATCTTGGGAGGAAGAGAAATTGGGGTGACATTTTATTCATTTTCAAGAAAATGTACCACTTTTGTTAGAAGAATAAGACGGTTATTGGGTTTTACCAATTTTTAATTAACTTCACACTGGGTTTTGTCTCTCCGCCCCATTGATGTGGTTACGAAAAACAGCGTATATAGATATGCCCCACCGTCTATTAAAATTAATTTTCTATGGTAATACATGACGGGTAATGGAAGTTCGTAAGTTGATGAAGATTTGTTTTAGGTTTTTGAAGGGAAGATTTGATTACCCGCGGGCAAATTGTCAAGAATGGCTTGATGGATTAGCCGACTGTAACATAAACATACACACTGATTGAAAGCGACGTATTCATACGGAAAAGCTTTCTATCTGATTGTCTAGCTATTAATTTAGTGCACTGTGCAGTTTGCTAGATAAATACATTTAGCCAGACATTCTTAGGAAATAAACGGCACTTGAAATGATGTCCCGTGGGCAAGCGATCACCCGTGTACAGGTGTCAGTAGGTATCAAATTTCACTTTGAAAGAAATGGTTAAACATTACAGAACAAAATTCAAGAGACGTATTAACTTTATATTTTTCAGTCTGATCAAAATAGGATTTAAACGAGTTTTAAAGAAAACTAACATATCTAAGTACATTCATGACCAGAAATATTGCTTTCCAGACAGACAAACAAACACAATAGCCATGCCTGTTGAGTTCGTAGCTGTTGTGTTTAGCAGTGGCGTATCGTAGAG
This sequence comes from Ophioderma brevispina, assembly GCA_023653785.1. NCBI lineage: Eukaryota > Metazoa > Echinodermata > Ophiuroidea > Amphilepidida > Ophiodermatidae > Ophioderma > Ophioderma brevispina. The sequence continues at coordinate 49,511 of JAMKCH010030864.1, read as the reverse complement.
TAAGTTTGAAGGAGTAGGGCGTAGGCTGGGTGAGGAGGTGCTAGGAGCACCGATTTCTTACTGATAGGCATCGACCGCAATGTTAAGCAACATTTATACATTGGAAATATTTATATTTTGACCTCGTTTGGGGCCGTTACCCCTGTGCTCCCATGACGCTATGCCACAGTGTTTTGTTTGTTTTAAGGGAGTAAAAATAGTCATTAACCTTCGGTTTCCTTTACGCCCATTGATTATGCGTGATAAAACAAAAATCAAGAGGAATCTGCACGTGCGTAACGGATTCTTTAAAATTTTAAATACCAAGAAAAAACAATATGTGGAGAGCTAAATTGATTCTTTAGAATAACGAATGTACAGCAACGAGAGCGAGCAAGGCTTATTAAAATGCAGAAACACGTGCGGCGTAAGCGCGCAATCATTTCTTACAGTTGAGCTTTCGTGGGTTATCTGCATGTTTTATCCAATGAGCAGCGGTTCACGGACAGATTTTATTAAAATAAATGGCTCTAAAAATATGTTTTGACATTAGTGACCCGATTATTTTGTTAAAGATAACTCCAGTATAGCTCGATATAACATGTTCACAAAATTGTCAAAGATGAAAAAACAAATGTGACTCAAATAGGAATATTATCAAAATGTATTCAAATAAATGAATATGTCGTGATTCGCATCAGAGGCGCTATAATTTTGTCACAGCATATTAGTAGACCTTTATAAGCAATTGTCGTTTCAAAATACTTTGATGACATATCTTTATCCATTACGTACCTAAATAGCTACAACCTGACGAAAAAGTGAGGTAGCGTTATTTATCTTGTTAGATCTAGGAGCAATTTCCCCCTAAACACAAGGATAGGAATATTAATTTATACAAATTTATGTAAATGTCGAGGATTTTATACGACGGGCGGTCTTTAAAATAATTTTGTTATAGACAGGCAGTAGTACAACTCATTATAACCTAATGAATAATGCAATGTTCCTTGTATGCTTGTTTTTAGAGTTTATATGCATCCGTTTTGGGAACATTAACCTCCATAAGGTCATGTGATCCCACCAAAATCTTATCCCTAACACATAAAACCCCTAACACAAAGTAATAGTAGTAGTAGTAGTAGTAGTAGTAGTAGTAGTAGTAGTAGTAGTAGTAGTAGTAGTAGTAGTAGTAGTAGTAGTAGTAGTAGTAGTAGTAGTAGTAGTAACTCTGAAAAAAAATAGTTTACACGATATCATGGTGGTGTGGAACCTTTTAATCACTTTATCCGCAGAGTACAATAACACCACTCTTCGAATATGGAACACTCTATTATCGATATTTTATTCCATAAAAATGATTTGATCTAGCGTACCCAGCATGTCTTGACAAGTATAACACGCCTAGAAGTTGTAAAACAAATTGCTTTGCTTAGGGTAAGAAAGCTTCACGTTACTACGGTGTGAGTGAGCCGTCTGTTAATACCCTCAAGACATCGATGGCCTTTTATAAAGCTGATGTGGAGTGCGCTGACTTCCTTTTCGATGTTGTATTGACGCTGGAGGTTAACTCCATCAATCTGCTATTTTTTCATGTAAACTTTTTTGGGCTTTTTTATTTCTTTTCCTCAAAAGTAAGATATGAATTTTATGATAAAGACATCTACACGTGAATTCAGAATCATAACTAAGCTCGCAAGCTGGCCAAGTAGCACTGTCACAAAGTACAACGAAAACTTTGTCTAAAAATGCAGCTTGGTTAAAATTGGGTTATATTTATTAAAATTCACAAATTCACTCAAATTTCAAAAGAGCAAATTTAATGTAATTAAATCTGTGGCTCCATATATCAACACTATTTCCAGAGACTGTAGCGAATACCATTTATCGGTTGGGATATTGCGTTAATGTTACAAGTGTACATTTTCACAGTCCAATGACACAAAAAAGAAAATAAAAGACTTGACCTTTTAATTTGTCCTTCATATAACTGGTAGAAACTTATGAGCATAAACATTTGAATAACTGTGCAAGGGAATGTCCGAGGGAAAGTCTTCTGAGTTGCTGAAAAGACTTATCCTGACCTGAACCTGGAATAATTCAAGGGGCGGATATCCCCTTTTGCTGTGTTGTTATACAACAGGGTTAGGTAGACGAATGGTTAAGTGAAAAAAAATCAAAGTTGCAATTTGTAATGTTTATGCCATTTGCAGATCTTAAAGCAACCTTTTTCCCCACACTCACCCCAACCAGAACAATAACAAAATTCTAGCCCCTTTAAGGCATACCCATTATCTCACATTACCCCTCCATTGCCTACCTAAAGCAGACAAACCGTTGCCTGTTCGTACCCTCGTCTAACCAGGCTATTTTGGTAACACGTCTAACGGGGTTTGTCCCCATATATTTTCTATACACTCTACAATTTCTTTTACTCAACCTGAGTATATTTTTTTTTCCTTATGGTAGTTAAAAAGTCACAGCTCTTTTGTTGAGTAAACTTGACTCATCAAAGGTTGAGTAGCATTTTTACTCTGTCTTGTAGTAAACATTTTACTCCGTAAAAGAGTCAATATTTGACTCAACGTTTGTTGAGTAAAATTTTACTCCGCTTTACTCAACAATTGAGCTGTGACCTTTTTTACTCAACAAAGTTATACAACTTTACTCAACCCACAAAGAGTACTGTTTTATACTGTATTTGAGTAGATTTTCTTGCTCAATCGTTGAGTAACAACTGATTTGAGTCAACTGATGTTGAGCACACTGTTTGCGCAACTGTTGAGCAACATTAATTTTACTCAATTGACATTGAGTAATACTTTGGAAGCAGGTATAAAGCAAAGTGTTTATTTATCAGAAAGCTACAGGTTGCTCACCAGGTTGCATAAAATGCCTTATTCAGTAAGGACATATTTTCATTACTTTACCTTTTTCTTCGAAGACCTGGTGGTTCAAAATCATGATATGTATAGATGCACCTGAACGTCATGTAGTCGTACCGTCGATGTACATGCAAACTATAGGTCATAAATTTGTCAGATTAATTGAAAATATGCTGCCACAAATACAACCTATAACTTTACAGAGCAATAGCGAACCCACATTGGAATACACAGTGCTCACAGTGATACAGGCTTCGAGTCACTCGGTGAAAGGTTGCCGAATTCATAAGCTTGATATGATGTACCGTAGACATAGTCCGGTTACGCTAGAATACCACCAACTTCACAATCATAACAAGTCCATTGCATCACCACAATAATAATTATTATTATCTGGTTATAATTTGTTGGTGTAAAATATTAGAATGGCCAGCATTTCCGCGACACCAGCATGTCATCTGCCATTGATATGTCCGCGGCAATTCTTGGGCTGCACGTGTCTGGGGTCCTCAACGTTGCTTAAGATCAGAATCAACGCGGTGTAATTTCTGATCCAACGTTGAGTAAGATTTCAAAACTGCTTTACTCAACATGCATTTCACAGTTTTACTCGAGTGAGGAGTAAAACGGAGTTTTGTGTTTTACTCCATGCTGATTAAATCTTGACTCAACTTTTTACTCAACACGCTTTACTCCCCGCACTGAGTAAAATATTTTAGAGTGTACCGAACCCCTATGAACTTGATTTTGGTATCAATAGATAGCTATAGGCCTATGGGTCTTGATCAGTACCGATATTCCCAGCACCTTGCTTCTATGATCAATTTTACCAGATTGTTGGCCAAAATAAGAAAGAAAAACGCAAATTTAACTTAAAGGCCGACTCAGAGATTTCCTGAGGAGGGCGCCCTCAATTTCCAAATTTTGCCCAAATTGGTGATTTTTGGCCCAAATCGCTGATTTTTGCCAAAATCCTTCATTTTTCTTCTGCCAAAATGACTAAAAAACAGACCCAATTGACAAACAAGGGCAGCTAAGGCGGGTCCAAAAGGATACAACAGCATTTCACAAGGATTGACAAAAAAATCAAAACTAATTTAATGTGAATTTTAACACCATAGGGGGAAACAGACACAAAACACTAATATTAAATGTTAAAATGTTAAAAAATGACGTTTCGGAAAGATAAAACTTTTCTTTATCAAGGTAAAAAGACCATAAAGGACTACATATGAATCAAGCTGTGGCCAGTACAAGCCAAACAGCTTGAAGAATGAAGAACAAGCTGCACTAGCAAAGAGGTGAGAGAAAAATCAACAAATAAAACTGAACAAGAAGAAGATGAACAAGATAGAGTAAATCAGATTAGAGCAATCTGAAATCAATTAGGTGGGAACTGTAAGGATAAGAAAAAGGGATGATTGACAGCCAAATGCAATACCTGATCAGATAGCAGGATCACGGTTGACAACACTCAACAGCTCTTAACTGCATTATATGTTGATTTTCTTCTGGGGGACTGGGGGAAAAGAACACAAATTGGGGAAATTTTCCCCATGCTGAAAACATGTTGCTTTCCTGGTCAACCGATCAATTACTGGATTAAGACCAAAGGGAGATGAAAACCTATTGATGATTACTCGTCCATGAGGAGCCGACATTTTAATTTTCTGGCCAAGAATTCAATTCACTTGTTTCAGCCATCTGGCCGTCCATGCCACAGAAACATCCTGGTTAAAACTACGTAAAATTCTTGTACTTACTTTGTTAGATTTTATACTAGTTTGCAATTATCAACACTACATGCGTTTGTATCATCGAAAATGATCAACATTTAAAATGATACACAAATATCAAAGTTTAAGAAGAGGCGATATAGAATTTAATTTCCCCATTGAGGGGAACAACACATACCAATCAGAAAATTATAAACATGATAAACATGATCAGCTAACACGTTTGGCCGACATGTTTTTTCTTATCTGTCAAAGATAATTATTACACATAGGTCATCCAAGCTGACATTTTATTGCAGAAAAAAAGAAGAAAAAAACAGAACACGGGATTCCAGAACCTTAGGCAAGAATTTTACCACAAGACCACCCGCGCTAAAACAAACAATCCATTATATAAAAACATATACAAGCCAACAAAAATGTTTTCGCTACGTAAGCTATTTTAAGCCTAATTGTTGGTTTTACTGCTCAATATTTCAACAAAGTGCTTGGCCAAAATTTGTTGTAAATATGATAAACTCTCATTATATTAAGGTTTCAATACGGAATAAAAACTAAGACTGTTTTACTATCCAGTCACTTCGAAAAACAAGCTCATGATAATTTGAGTATTTTTAACGCGCGACATATCCACTTAAACGTGCTCAAGGCGCTGTGCGACAGCCATGGAAGGCGCTCAGCACATCAGAGAAACCATATACCAGAACAGATTTATGCCAAGAAGCTCAATTTTAGAAGCAGGAGGAAACCGGAGTACCCTGAGAAAACCTGCGAGAACGAGTATGGACCAAGAAACCAAATTCACTTAAAGCCACCGAGAACGAGCCCATACCGTGGATCGAACCCGAGACATCATTCGTGAAAGGCGAGAGAAGGTACGCTGCACAGCGCGATATATGCTCCATACACAATAAAGAGCGCCAACACTCGACGTTTGTCAAGTAGCGGTAATGTTTGTCCGTCAAGTAGCGCTAACTAGAACGGCACAATGGCGTTGAGGATATAAAAACACAATGGCTGGTATTCTGAAAGGGAGTCTAACTTTAGACCTGGGTTTAAACCAGAGTTAGTCCTACAAGAGTAGACCCTTTTTCCTTTCAAAATACGGTGAAAGTGAAATGTAACAGGTGAGGAAATTTTTCATGGATGAGCTGCCCGAACCATCCATGAGGAATTTCATCACCCATTACGGCACATTTTTAGAGTCTGTTGGAAGGAAAAAAGGTCCACTCATGTAGGACTTACCCTGTTTTAATCCCGGGTCTAAAGTTAGACTCCCTTTCAGAATATCAGCCTATATCTTGAAATCAGTTCATCAGGACTGGTAGTGTGTGATTCTGAAAACAATGCTTTTCAAGTCCAAAAATTTTCTCACGTTTCAAACGTTTCGTTCTCCGGTCGTTCTTTCGTTCTTCAGTAATGCAACGGTCAAGTCGCTTTACTCCCGCGAGATGCGTATTTTTTATCATCCGCAGAGTGCAAAGTTCTTTCCTGAAGCAGCTGGTCAGGTAGGTGAGACCCCATATTTGCACGGTCTGCGCACAAAAAAATGGAGAAAGTGCGCAGGCGTACTCTTGGTAATTGTACTAAGTGCGCAGCGCACTTAGGGGAATTCACTAAACTGCGCAGAACACATTATGTGCGTCCTTTTCCGGAATTATTGGAAGTGCGCAGCGCACTTTAGTGTTTTCCAAAATCTGCGCACGCTAAATATCTTAGGAGATCGATGGGGTTTAGGCTGGTATCGTGATAGAGTCAGTCACCATTCAAATGTTCAACTTTTAAATAAACATACAAGAGCAAATATTTTAAATCCTCACTATAGTGTATTTTGGTTTTGTTCCCTAAATTTTTGATATTATTTTAATATTTTGTGCAGATATGTTTTTAATGTTTTGGTGTTTGCTTGTTTTATACTGATATTTTAGTGAATGTATACATGTGTATATTTAAATTGTAGTATTTTAAATTTTTAAATTAGTTAGATGTATATGTTGCAGGGCCCTGTGTTAGATCAGTTTGGACTGAATCGGGCTAACCTGGGTAAAGATGTTGCAAATAAATAAATGCGATTTTCTACGGACTAAGCGATTAAATTTCATTTCCCCATTGAGGGGAACAACACATCCCAATCAGAAATTATAAACTGATAAACATGATCACTACACGTTTGGGCCGACAATGTTTTTTTTTCTTATCTGTCAACGATAATTATTCCACATAGGTCAGCCAAGCTGGACTTTTATTGTCAGAAAAAAAGATAAAACACAAACACCGGATTCCATAGACCTAGGCATACTTTTACACAAGACCACCCGCGGCTAAAACAACCAATCCATTATATAAAAACATATCCAAAGCCAACAAAACTGTTTTCGTTCCTACGTAAGCTAATTTAAGCCTAAATTGTTGGTTTTCTGCTCAATATTTCAACACGTCTCGTGCAAAATTTGTTGTAAATATATAAACTCGCATTATATTAAGGTTTCAATACGGAATAAAAACCAAGACTGTTTTAAACAAACAACTATCCAGTCCCTTCGAAAACAGCTTCAATATAATTATGAGTATTTTTTACAGCGCGACATATCCACTTAAACTGCTCAAGGCGCTGTGCGACCCATGGCAGGCGCTCAGCAACATCAGAAAACCATATACCAGACAGCACAGATTTATGCCAAGAAGCTCAATTTTAAAAGGAAGAAACCTATACCCTGAGAAAACATGCTAAACGAGTATGGACCAGAACCAAATTCACTTAAAGAAGTCCAAAAGCCAACCGAGAACGCGCCCATACCGGATCGAACCCGAGACTCATTCGTGAAAGTCGAGAGAAGGTCCGCTGCACCGCGCGATATCATGCTCATCAAATAAGAGCGCACACTCGACGTTTTCAAGTAGCGTAATGTTTGTCCTTCAAGTAAGCGCTAACAGACGGCACATGGCGTTGAGGATATAAAAACAACAATGGCTTTATCTGAAAGGGAGTCTAACTTTAGACCTGGTTTAAACCAGATAGTCCTACAAGAGTAACCCTTTTTTCCTTTCAAAATACGGCGAAATTGAAATGTAAACATGTTAGGAAATTTTTCATGGATGAGCGCCCGAACCATCCATGAGTAACTTTCATACCCATTCGGGCCCTTTGTAGAGTCGTCTGGGAATTTGAAAAGAAAAAGGGTCCACTCTTAGGACTTACCCTGGTTTAATCCCGGATCTGAAGTTCTGAAGTTAGACTCCTTTCAAAATATCAGCCATATCTGAAATCAGTTCATCGGACTGTATTGTGGATTCTGAAAACACTGCTTTTTTCAAGTCCAAAATTTTTGCCACGTTTCAAACTTCGTTCTCTCTCCGTCGTTCTTTCGTTCTTCAGTAATGCAACGGTCAAGTCGCTTTACTCCCGGCAGATGCGTATTTTTTTTCTCAGCCGCAGAGTGCAAAGTTCTTTCCTGAAGCAGCTAGCGGGCAGGTAGGTGAGACCCCATATTTGCACGGTCTGCGCGCAAAAAATGGAGAAAGTGCACAGGTGTACTCTTGGTAATTGTACCAAGTGCGCAGCGCACTTAGTGAAGTCACTAAACTGCGCAGACACCTTATGTGCGTCCTTCCCCCATTTGGAAGTGTCGCAGCGCACTTTGTGTTTTCCAAAATCTGCGCACGGCTAAATAGCTTGAGATCGATGGTTTAGGCTGGTACGTGATAATCGGTCATTCACCATTCAAATGTTCAACTTTTAAATAAACATACAATAGCAAATATTTTAAAATCCTCACTATAGTGTAATTTTGGTTTTGGGGTTCCCTAAATTTTTGATATTTATTTTATTTTGGTGCAGATATGGTTTTTAATGTTTTGGTGTTTGCTTGGTTTTAAATACTGATCTTTTGTGATGTTCCAGTGTAAGATTTAAATTGTCGTCTTTTAAATGTTAATTAGTTAGATGTATCTGTTGCAATCCCTGTGTTAGATCAGTTTGGACTGGAATCGGGCTAACCTGGGTAAAGATGCAAATAAATACTGCGATTTTCTACTACGGACTGAAACTAGATTTACTAGTACATAATACCTGAATTGAATGAATGGATATCCGATTTTCATGTTTATAAACGCGATTGTTAAAAAAAGCACTTACCATCATGAAAATTCATGAAATGGAAGTCTCTTGATCAGACGAAGCGGTTATACTCTATAGGCCTAGCCTACGGCAATGCAAATCAGTTTACAAATATAATAACATACAGATTTAGATGGTTCGGGGGAGGCGGTAGTCGAAATTTCAAAGCCAGGTGCCCACCCTCTTTGAAATCCTGTTGAATCGACGTGATGGATAAGAATCGTAAGTTAATTAAAAACAGGTTAAATGGACATTTAGTGAGCCAGAGCCTAGCTCGTCTCCCAGCTTACCCAAACATTTAGGATTTATATATCATGGACCGTTGACTTTACCCAGTCGTTGGCCAGCATTTCGTGCAAATCATATGCTTTCTAACCACAACATTGCAATTTTGTAATACTTCCTTTTCGAAACTAGCTGAAATGACAACACAGTCTAATATCGACTGTTGGCCACTGCAGTTCATACTTTCAAGACAAACCAAAACATTAACTGAAGGTAAACAATTTACTGCAACCTTTTTTATTTCTTTGGTTTTTTTACACATCTTTGTTAACGGCGATCCCGCGTTTGTACATCTTGCGATCAAATGCCTTGTTAATCATGAGAATAAATAATTTACGTGAGAGTAAAAACACTGAATCCTGGGAAATAAAAGTGTAGCCCACCCGGTCCCCGCAAGTTGTGAGAGGTTTTTTGTGCCCTTTTTTATACGAAGTTCTGGATTATATTAAACTTCAAAAACACCTAGTTCTGGACACAGTAAACTTCAACAGGATCTGACTATATAAACCTTCAAAACAGGTTTGAGAAACCATTTAGTAGCTGTTAATTGTGAAAATTACACCATTTTATTTATTAAGTGAGTGTGTTTATCAGATCATACATATTGCAACTCTTTGTTTTCTATTTGTGATATTTCCAAAATATAAACATTTTTGACGAGTGTTGTGTAAGTTTTGTGTGTGTTTTCTGCCAGGGTGCTTCTTTCTGCTCGACTTTTTTTTTCGAAAATCCCAAGTGCGCGCGCACTTGCAGAAAATTCTCGAAAACTGCGCTCATAGTCCTCCACTAAACCAGTCGTTTGAATGGAAATAAATCCCGATTTTTTAGTATCATCTGAAAACCTTGGCCAAAGGTATGCCGTAATCGTCACGTGTATCTTCAATCTCTTTAGAGAATAACACAAATTTGTCTTTTGTATTTGTATTTTGACTCCTGTGAGACCAGAATTACAACACAGTCAATCAACTGATTATGTTAATACTATTAAAAGCTTTCATGACGGGAGTAGTGAACCACAAACGAAAATGAGGATGCGAAACACCAATTGCGCCGTACTAATCATTTTAGAATTTCTGCACTCCGTTCTTTTTTTAACCAATAAGCAACAACGACACGAAAATTTCAAATAACCAATGTAATGAAAATGATCGTACATGCATTGCGTCGGTATGAAAAGTGATAGATGCGAGAATTTATATTGCGGTATGTATGTATTCGGTATGTATTAGTATGTCAGTCGTATGTACTGTAATGTATGTATTATGTCTGTTGTATGTCTGTCTGTGTGTATGTATGTATGTCTGTAGATATGCATGTTTTAATGCTTTTTATATTATAATTTCATACATGCTTACTACAAATGCAATAGATTTGCTCTGTTTACTTGGCGCGTTTGTGCGTTTCCGCAATTTATAATTCTAATGTGAGTCTTGATTCCTTTGAAAAGTTTCTGAAAAAACCTTGTACTATAATCTGCATCATTGTATTTACTGTTTGGTTTGAGAACGAATATTGCATTGGTTGATGCAGTCGTCATCAGCCACCCAGAACTAATAAATACCTACAACACCCTCTTTGTTATTTCGGTTTGAGAAACCATTAGTAGCTGTTAGTGGTTTTAAATACACCATTTTACATTTCTTGTATTAATAGTGTGTTTATCAGAATCCAAACATCTATTTTTTTTTTCTAAATTTGGTGATTAGATGTGTTGAACAGTTGTGTGTGTGTTTCGCACTTGCTTCTTTTTTCGCAACTTTTTTCGAAAATCCCAGTGCGCAGCCACGTGCAGAAATTCTAGAAAACTGCGCTCATAGTCGAAATACCAGTCTTTTAATGGAACTTAAATCTCCGACGTTACCCGAAGACGATACCATGTGATCGTATTGTCATATGATATAGACCTATATAGGTTCTCATTATGAAAAGTATAATAATTTATTTTTATTCAAAAGGGCATTTCGTGTTTTCACAGCCTCTTCCCCAATACCTGTAGCAAATCGAGATCATGTATTGTCAAGTATACATCGGCACCTTTCGCAAAAGTATGTGCTAATCGCAGAGAGAAAAGTGTCTATGTAATAAGATGATGATTTAGTACTTTCTGTTGCATCGACAGAAATCAAAGCATTGTTTTCTAGGGGACGATTGCGATAGCAGGTAAGTTCCAAACAAAGTTTGCGGTTTACTTTTGTACACGAAAAGGCTGTTTAAAAAGTTTAAAACAGTTTGTTTCAAGTTTAAAACAAGTTGTTTTACCGGTGAAACTGAACAACACTGTTCATTTCACCCGGTAAACAACTGTATAAACTTTTAAACAACTTTTTAATCTTTTTAACAGCGTTTTTATCTGTGTACTTGTTTGTTCAATAAACCTTCGGAACATTCTCGATAGGTGGTCTAGGAACCGAACCACTAAATTGAGAGAATTTGTATCCGGTCAAAATCCCTCCTGTCACTTAAGGCAATTTTTACCTTCGAAAAATGACATGTGTCGCAGTATCAGCTAGTATCGCAACCAAAGGGTTCACTTGGAAACTTTGGCGGCCACAAATTTAACGTGCAACTGGGAGTCCCATTTTGAGCTTTTCGCCACATTTGCCATGCTTTTACATTTTTCATTTTTCCATGTATTACTTGTAACTGTCCATGTAGCTTGAATCCATATCATGCTTTATGATTTTTTTTTTGGAAGATTGTGTAATATAGACACTAACTCCAAGTGTTTGACGCACGTCACTAGCCATTTACAGTGTGATGTTCAACTTTGACAAGTACGGATCTAAAAATCTAGAACAAAATAAAAAATAACACGGGTGCTCATTTTGTAAATTAAAATTCGTTACATTGAAGTCAATTCATTTCCCGGTTAAATTAAAGCAAATGGAAACGTTTACATGGTTCCACTTGATATCCTGAACGCTGCAAATGAACGGGAAAAGTATGCCTATACTCTAATGTAAAAGAGTTAAAGTCACGCGACCCACCTATATTAGGCCTAATTTAGAGGGAAAAATTTCACTCGGTTAGAAGTGATTTTCGAGTGAATTTTTCCTCTAAAATCGGATGGGTTACTCGACAGCTCTTTCAGAGTGACTTTCACCTTTTAAACCATGTAAATATGCAATCAACTTTTTTGTTTAAACCAGGGTTAAAAAATCCCCATATTATTCACGTTGCACGTGGGATTTACAAGGGCGAAGTGATTAACTGGAGTCAATGTTTACTCGTCCTACTACCTGTGTGTTAATCTTGGGTAATTTTAAAATTTGGCCAATGGAAAGTTACACTCAGATTTAAATATCGCACCAAATGAAAACATTTTGGTCCTCAGTCCTCATTTCAATTCAATACCAGGATACCTTACCTTATGGACCACATGATGTGGTACACACCAAATCATGTTGCACCCCCGGGAACACATCCAGGTTGGTGACAACTGTAAACATATCCCAGTGCAATTTACAGTAATACTGTAAAAAACTTCCCAAACTAACTTACAGTATTTAGCTGTATTTCTATGATGATAACAAAAAATAAAAAAAGTAAATTTTATGTCCAATTTTCCAGGCCTATAATGACAAAATCTACAAGTGAAGACTTTTATTCGAATTTAATGATTAACACCTCATTAATACACTACTATGATTTTTCAATATACCATTAAGTATGCTAAAATATACGGGGAAAATCTTACTGTAATTTTACAGGAAATCCCGGCAGCCATTCTGCCAACAACTCCGTAAAATTATATCTTTACGGTTTTTTCATTCAAATTTTACTGGATATTTACATTTGATGTCATACATTTTACAATTAACGGTAATTTTTACATTAGATGCACTGTAAAAAATTGTGGTAGGCCTAACTAAGTTAGGGTGTTCATCGAGGTGCTTGTGCTTTTTTATTCTCCACACTTCACAATCTCCTGTAATAACTACCATATATCTGTTTTTAAGCGTTTTTGATTAATGAATTTGTTACAGTATACTGTAAATTTTGTAAACGGTAATTTGTTGGCATAATTGCTGCCAGGATTTTAAACTGGTACTATGATAAAGAATGTGTTTTAGATAGAACCAAAAGAGTTAAAACATTTTCTTTTAAATGTAATATTATATCATGCGCCAAATGAAGTAAATAAATACTGTAAAGTAATTACCTCGACTTTGTAAACATGGCAAGGAGGGGGAAACAATTTGACAAAATAGTAAAATGTTACAATTATTTGTGTCAAAAGTATAAAATATTGTGTATTTTTACAACGTTATTACCAATAATTTTTTGTCGAAAGTACATGTATATTTGGTATTCACTTCCAACACAACAGCGTGGTAATTATTTTATAAAGAGTGTATATAACACTCCTACATACAAGGACCAAACGGCTCTATTTTCAATTCAACAACAACAATATCACGCCAAGGCTAAAATCACCAAACATGCCCATTAGATCTTAATTTTATACCCTTCCATAATTTTTGAATTCAGTTGTTTTTCCCTTAAATGCTTTCGTACTTGTTCCGTTTTATGGTTTAGGGTGTCAAGTGAATTAAAAAATGTAGTCCCAAATTGCTTATAGCACAATTAGAAAGTGCTCTCTTAGTTTTTTTTTACATGATAATTATTATGCTTGGGCATTTCTTATTAGGTAATGGTGGTTCTGGGCATTTTTGGTAACATAATTTTGTACATTTTTCTTTCTAATAAGAGTTTAAATTAAATGTTATTCTTAAATCCTGCACTTAAAACATTTGGGAAACTGGTAAACCCAATAATACCAAAAAAAGTCATAACATTAATATTTTATATGTGAGGTATGTTGGACATTCTCCGTAGGATGTTGAGTCAAAAAAAAAAAACTTGACCCTGATTTGTCGCCACTTTGACTTTTAAATAATACATATCTAAATACTACATAATCTAACATCTTTAATTTGCTGCACATCATTCCAATCGTTAGTATAGACCGAGCTACAATTTTTCGAATCAAGAATCTGCTGTGAATAAATAGCGAATTTTCTTCTGGACAAGACTTATTTCCTTTCTTCGCTGAATGTCGTTCATTTCATGTGAATCGGGACAGAGCAAAAAACCGACTACTTGATTCAAACGACGGTAGCTCGGTCCTCTACCTAACCGATGTGAATGATCTTGCATCTGAGACGAATATACCTTAGGTATATCGTCTCAGCTTTGCAGTAAATTAAATACAATGAAAAATATAAAAAAAATAAAAAAAATAAAAAAAATATTGTTACTTAAAAATTCAAAATGCGGACACAATCAGGGTCAATGTTTTTTTTTTACTCACCACCCTGTTTATCAAACTGAACCCACCGAAAGGTATTTTTGTTTATGAAAATATATCTGCTGCTGTCCGGCATGATATTTTTCAAAAAAAAAGTCAACGCTATTGGAATTCTTTAGAATCAAATTTTGCGACTCATTTTTGTCTTAAATCAAAGCCTCCTCATCCAGTTTACACCAAGCATCAAAAATCCTGCATAAACTCCTTTAAGAAAAACCCTATTCGAATCTGTAAAGAGAACACAACATTTTAAAACCGATTTTGTTGAAAATTTATCATGCGCGACAATGTGTTAAATCACACTCCTCCAAATTTCTTAGACTAAAATTGAGGACAACCCTAATTTGATTAATATTTTTAATTTATTAATTTAAAGTTTAATCTCATTTTAAATTTTTTAGCTAAACTCTTGAATTTGTCCCTAATAATACATCAATAAGATAATTTTTAATGTAAGAAATTTAAGAACACCTGAGTGAAAAACTGAAAATTGTCTTCAAGAGAAACGATTAAGTACTTTCTGTCGTGTACAACAGGGCATGCCAGTATGCTTCTGTATGGCCGATTAGAAACACATGCAAGTCAAAAACTTACCATGTTTGTATTTTTGTCCTATTTTTTTTTTCATAAAAACATAGATGTTCGATAACTAATAAAATCCTCAAAAGAAAGAACGAGATTTTCTTTTCTTTTGGAAATAGAACTGAATAAAAATTGTGTAAAGGATTTTTGTTTTTTAATGGAAATGTTCAGTCACTAAGTAATTATGAGTTGATCGACCCATCTAAGATGTTACCAACCACGTTCTTAAGAATCAAAATTTTTGGGACTTTTGGTTATCTATTTGACAACCGTTCTCCAAATTCGCTTTAAAAAAAAAACACATAAAGCCATAAAGCTCTTGATAATAACTGACGTTTGGGGTTTGGTTAAGAATTTTTAAGTTCGTATTTATAAAGTTCCGTAGATGTAAAGAGTTCTGTTTCACATTTTAAAAACATGTACATATCTATTATAGTTACCATGTATTTGTAATATTTCTGTCTCAAACTAACGTTTTTGCAGCTGCTGATAACTTTTTTTCGTCAGTACATCATTTTGTAATCTTCCGTGCAATATCTTTTGGGTTTCAAATGCGTAATTGTGTTTTTCGAGTTAACGTGACAAGATTCCAGGGAGCTGTATTTGAAAATCTTCATGATTAGGACAAAAAAATTTGTTTGATTGTCCTCATCCGACCCGACCCAAGTTTGGAAATCAGGAAAAGTTTTTTTTTCCTTTTACTGCTACAAAAGAAAAGGGAATACCGACCCCTAATTTTGAAAAATTCCAAAAAAGTTTTTTTTTTTTTTTTTTGTTAATTTTACTTTAAAAAAAAAGATGACGTTTAAAATAGTTTCTAGCATGTAGTGGGTTTCCTATTGGACAAAAGATGCATTTTTGAGAACGAATCAACTTGATTTTTTAGTGTTTGATAAACTTTATTAATCAAACAAACATGTTTCAATATAATTAGCGTGGAATTTTAATTTAAAAAAAACGTTTTTCCGACCGCCGAAACCCGACCCAACTTCAAAAAGTCGTCTATGGACAATCAAATATTTTTTGGGGGGGGCCTTACACTGCTACAGTAGCGTTCCGAGATGAGCTAAACTGCCCGTTTAACATGTTTTTACGTCTACTGTGAATGAAATCCGGCAGGGGTTTTTTTATGTTTGTGTAGATTTGAAAATATCACTAGTTAATATTTCCCCCATTCGGCAGAGTTGTTGGTTTTAGGCCACTACTCCGTATATCCACAATACGTACAACCATAGAGGTATTTTGTTGTTGTTTTATTCTTGTAGCCTGGGTTACACATTCAGGGATAATTCAAATATTCCTCTGTCTAATGTGGCCCAATGTATTGACAACACTTGAGCAGTTTCGGTGTGTTGTAAAACCAATAATAACAGACCTTTAGTGAAAAAAACACTTCATTGGCATGGTAATTGATATATGACACTACAATAGGATTACAAGGGCTTGGCTCAATACATATCGATCGCACATCCGGTTCCTAGACTTAATTGATAATATTGTGCTGCGGCACTTTTACGGATTTATCCGAATGTGCGCGGCCCCGCCACTCTAGGAAACCTATAAAAGGGTGCATGCGCACTTTTTTGGATTACCCCAAGAGTGCGCTGCGGCAGTTACAGGATAACCTGAAAAGGGTGCATGCGAACTTATCGTGCGTCCTTTTGGATTTCAAATAATCTCACCGAGCCTCAGCTGGTTGTACACATTCGAGAATAATTCCTTCATCGCGATTCATGATATTAGTTCCCTCGTCCTGGACCATATTGCTTCTCTA
Organism: Ophioderma brevispina; assembly: GCA_023653785.1. NCBI lineage: Eukaryota > Metazoa > Echinodermata > Ophiuroidea > Amphilepidida > Ophiodermatidae > Ophioderma > Ophioderma brevispina. The sequence continues at coordinate 32,842 of JAMKCH010030864.1, read as the reverse complement.
ATCCACCTCGTTTGCTTGTTGTATCCTTGTCAATGATGCAAGGTAAGAAGTCCTTATGGTGGGTGAAACTGGTAGAAGCCTATCTTCGAGTGTAAAGTTGAAAGAACACGCGAAAGTTTCACACGGGCCAGAAAAAAGACTCGTGTCAGAAAGTGCATAAGGCAAGCTGTCACAGATCACATTGCCAAGTACAACCATGTGATTTATTGGGATCCTGATGATTTTGATACCATATAACTATGGCCCTCTTCTTTCCAGTGATACCAAATTAAGTACCAACATAGCTAGTATAACGTCACAATGACATAAAGACTGCGAGTCGGCAAAATTGGCATTTTCCACACTTACCAGATCAATATCTTACTACAAGCCTAAAGTACAATGCCTGAATCCCGGTCTGAATGCTTTTAAATTGTGTCGCAAAACATGCTAGATACACTGTAAATTCTGTCAGGGATGTGAACACCTTGCTTTTCTGTTGCAGAAATTGCCACAAACTGCCACATCCCCCTGGACGTCTTCCTGTTTTTACTGTTTTTACAGAATGTAAACATCCAAATTGTTTTCAAACCCGTGGAAGTGATTTAAGTAAGGTTCCTTCTCATCATGTCAATTTTTTATGCCATTATGTCCCTTTAAATTATGGCAATTGACTAGTTTTGCAGAATATTTTTAAAAACGTACTATAAATTATTTCTGGGTGGCAACCAACCACCAACCACCAACCAACCAACCCACCCTTCGACTTTGATGATAACCTAACTCGGTGAAGGTGCCACCGTCACATTTTTAGCTAAAAGGACCGGAAAAGATGACGGATAAGACGTGATATAAAGGCTTTGGGAATGTGGTGGACCCGCTTTCTTCGGACAAGGAAGTATCAACGTGTGATATACTCTAGACGCACCCGTAAGACATCATAAAGAGAAGATCCTGTCGTCACTATTATTGCCTAATGAAATTTCAACCAAGCTGAAGTCCTCTTATTAAACCACGCATCAGGATCCCACGAAGTCCACAAGAGGAGGAGGGAAATGACTGGGATAACGTAATAACTGGATTAAACAATGAATAGGATAACCTCACTGATGAAAGTCGTTTTTGCTCGAATTTCAATGATGGACGGGTCAGAGTACGTAGATTACCTTTTGAGAGGATCCTTGACACTTGCGGAACATTGGGGAACATGACATATGGTGGAGGATTGGTGATGGTTTGGAGTAGTAGAGTAGTATAACATGGAAAAGAGCCACAAGGCTAATATCAATGACTGCTACATTAACATTTAGTGGACAGTGTCTTCCTACTCTCGTTGGTGGACAAGGGGGTTCTACCCCCCCCCCCAAAAAAATACTTTCCGACAAGGTGTTCCTACTCCCGTTGAAGGAATTTTTCCACGAAATTTATACCAGACATGCGGGATCATAAGGCAATAACAATTAAGCAATAAATTGAATGCCTGCACAAAAAAGCGAGGCAAACATACATGATATTACAAAAGCGCTAAGCGTTTGTCCGGCTACACTCATATTGTAAATCGCACACACACACACACACGCACACACACACACACACGGAGCACAAACGAACTTCTTCACAACATTGTTAGATCATACTAAAAAGCGCGCTACTGCTTAATATAATTAACCTTGGTTGGGTCATTTGTATAGCTTTATACCAAAGCACAGAAAGGTCAAACAGATTCGCATTGGGCCAAAATCTCAAATTACATTTCATTCTATAATAATTTCCTAGACACGTAGTACAATTTGTGTTGCAATAGATCAAAGTCCATATTAGCGAAAATGTCAGTGGTTTAGTACTGACATCGTCTTTATGCTGTTGACAGTGGGAATATGCACAAGGTAAAATTACACTTCACAAAATATTAAAAAAAAAAAAAAAAAAAATTTTCCACGAAATTTATACCAGACATGCGGGATCATAAGGCAATAACAATTAAGCAATAAATTGAATGCCTGCACAAAAAAGCGTGGTAAACATACATGATATCACAAAAGCGCTAAGCGTTTGTCCGGCTACACTCATATTGTAAATCGCACACACACACACACACACACACACACACACGGAGGTATACGTGTATGTCGTTTTGTTTGCGACTTTCACACACACGTCTTTATGTGCCTCTTTTAGCCGTAGACGCATACTCCCGTATGATGCTATTTCACATTTCAGAATCAGCTACACAAGTTTGCTTTTGACAATGTCACAGTCTCTCAACCTATATATTACTTTATTTTGACATTGCTGTCAAACGTGTCTGAAAACGACATAGGCTTGACTGCGAGCATCTTGAATAAAAGCTCGCTGAAAATGTTGAGAAATTTCCCGGAGGAGTCTAGCGTGTGGAGCACATCTTTTTTTTGGACGGGCGGTGGACACGGTGATATATGTAATGGGCAAACCTAATAGGCGGCTATGGTCTCAATTGCGTAGACGAATTCCAATGAGCTTTAGAGAAAAGTGTGCTGAAACTTTGACTATATTGTATATCTTATGACCAGCATACAGAATATAAGTTTAATGCTAGAACTTACATTTGGGTCATTAAATTTTGCGTAATTAGTGGTCATTTGGGGCGAACAGTATTCAAGATTTTATTATTCTCCTTTATATAAGTAATAAAATAAATTACAATCAGTCTTGCCTGTATAGAAAATATATATATTTTGTTATCATACATGTATTCATTAAAGCTCGTCTTGCTAGATCAATTGCCATCATTTTGATGAAACTGCCATGATCATTAACGAACAATAGACGCATATAAATACTCTTGAATTATTTATGGGTAAAAATGGAACCAGGTTAACACAAAGCATTCATTTATTATATTAGCTTCCAATTTCCTGATATGCCATTCACCAATGGGCGATTTAATATATTGTTGTGGGTGGGTGGATTCAACTCTTTAGAATATTCCTTTTGCATAGGTCAGGTATCGCAATAGCTGTTTTGAGGTGGCAGACCTGAGGCCTAAAATATAATGTAGCATGCATGTTTGTGCTGGGGGAAGAGCTTGAAAATGTATCAGCAAGCGCCGGGAAAATGCCAATCAATCCAACATGTAGTTAGAATTCACAAGAATCGTACTGGCACAAGGACTGCCCCCCCCCACCCCCCAAAAAAAGGGGGTAGTGAATTTGGCCAAAGTGGGACTTTTACCGAAATTTTAACCTTTTTTCGACAAACAAGCATAAAAATCAATAACTTTTTGCCTCGCTCCGCTCGCAAAATATATTTTTCTGGCTTTTTAGCCCTTTTTAGGGGTTTGGGGGCTTTTTGGGATGGGGGCGCCGCCCCTCCCACTGGTTACGGATCTGACGAAGACAGTGGTGACTCAAAATTTGATGATAATGGTAACTAAAGTAAACCTTCCTTCCTGATTTTGGTTTTATTACTAAACCTTACATTGCCACCAACCTTGGTCTGGTAAATGTACCTTATTTCACACCTGGCTGTGTTTCAGCTGGTGGTTCTATTGTGATCCATTTAAAGATTAAGGTTTACGACTTGTACCGATTATGCAAAGTTGACCATACTGAAAAAATATTGAGTACCGTACATATCAGGAAAATACATTACACTTGTTAATGGGATACAATGAATGCATGGATCTACATGTACTTGCATGTAGTTCAAATTTTGTGTAAAATATAGGGGTGTGCATTTTGTTTGTCAAGTATTATTTTGTTAGCGTGTTTGGTTTGGTTTGTTTGTTTGTCTGTTGTTTCTTTAATATTATTTTTGTTGTTGTTTTTACTTGTTAAATACTTATCCAAACCATGATCCCATTCAGATTGTGTGCAGTACTTAACGTGAAGTATATTATCAAAATATCTGATTAGTGATACAAATTTTGAGCTATTCGGTCCAGCCGTTTGAATGGTAGAAATAAAAATGTGTACTAAATTGGCCCATAGGATTATGTGTGTCACCTAGTGTGCTCGACCACAATTTGGAGACGGTTTTGTTCATAACATCGAAAGGAAACATTTTCCAGGCCAATTTCACTGGGGTATTGAGAAAAAAACGTTCTTCTCATGCCAAAATCTCATTTTTCATCGTGTAAAGATGGAACAAGGTTGGCGATGGGATCATTCACTTTTAAAGTGTTGACGTTATTTTTCCTGAAAAAAATGTACAAAATGCCACCCTTCTTTTCAGCAACAGAGTAAACCTTTGGTAACTCTCATACAGCACGGAGTTTCACCGATCTACATGTAGCCTGCGGCGTTTTTTCCGTCACTCCATCACAGACTCTAACATCAAATTCGGTCAAGTAAGTGTTATGACGCTTTGGCGTCAGAGACCATGTGTGTTCATAAATTATTAGAAACACATACTAGCGATCATTTAACGTAGAATAAAAAACGAGGTGTTCATAAATATACAATCGTTACCAGGCGCCAACTTGACGTTTACATAACAATGATGTTACAACTGAGTTGTATCTCTTGATGATTAAACACAAATATTGTAATTTCGTATCGACAGTCTAAAATTCACAAAACTGAGGTATGTATTGGAATAAAATGTTAAATTAGAAAAAATAACAAGTTTAGGGTTAAGGTAAAACTCAATTAATGCACATTTACGGGAATTGGTTTTAATTAGGAAAGGTGACACTTTATACCGATTGCTTGGGAATGTAACATATTTCTCTTGGGACCTTTCATATGATAATGATTTACATAGTTGTTCTTTTAAGCTGATTTTACATCCGTTTTTTTTTATTATTTTTATTTTTTGGTTTGTTTAATGAATTATCTTCTGAGTCATTAAAATAGCATCTAGTTTTCTGCTTTGTAAATGAACTAAACAAATAATGAATTGAATTGGTATAAGTTAGTTAAATTATTTATCAGAATTTATTTTCATTTCGAAAAAAATATTATTGGAAAAATTAAAGTGAAGTGTACTCATATTGCTGGAACTATCTCGTAATATATTACCACCGCTCAATTTTACTAATTAAAAATACTCATTAACTATTACAAAAACAAGATCTTACGGCAAAGGTAAAACGAATAGCAACAAACAGGCCAATATCAGCTACCAAAACATCGATTTGAAAGGAAAAATACCAAAAACAAGGCTCAAAACCTGATTAAACCTGACACCCACACCATGGTAATGGTACCGTGGCAAACATGAACTCAATTTGAAAGTGATGCGAAGATGCTAACACTCCCAATAATCAATATAAAACGAATTTAAGTAAATACAAACTAGAAACACTCTGTTTCTATCAACAAACACCACAATTTAAGTTCCACGCACACATCGCGCGGGAGTCATTGACATTAATCTCATCAAGAAAGAGTGTTCATCACCAACCACAAAAGTCCCCGGTGTGTTATGGAAAATGTGAATAGTGTATGGAAAGGATAGCGTTTTCATTGGTGTATGGATGCTAATTTGGTAAGTAAAGTCATTTTCTTATGTTTTATGTTAATATCATGCATCTCTGAAATATGCAAATATCGTCGTGAAAAGAATGCCATGAATGCCAAATATCTGAACATATCTTATCATTACAGTTTAGAGTTGAGGATATTCCAAGCATATTCGTATTGTTATGTATGGTATCTACATTCATTAAATTCTTATATTCATTAAATAATTATATATTATATGCTAATTAGTCTGCTATGATTAAACATATTCAATCGAATTGGCACCGTTTTTATTTAATTTTCCATTTCAATTGTCATCAAAGTGTGAAATAAATCATTTGTTACAATATCAAAAACGTGCTTAATTTGGCTTTTTATTAAATAAGCCAGCTCGCTCAAAATAGATTGCCTTTGAAACACGTTGAAGAAAGGAGATGTCGTTACCATTAAATACACGAATCAATACTAAAATAACAGGGGCGAATAGGAGCTTTTATCTCACAACACATCAAGCATGGTCCAGCACATAAGATCTTCGTTTATGGTCCAACACGTAAGATCGTCGTGCGAATGCAATAAGATCGTAACTGACATTTTTAGCGAAATTGAGTTCTCTATTTATTATGAAAATCAGAATTTATTGCACATCTGTTCTATTATTAACTCTAATTAGGTATAGTTATACTTATATATCAAATAAAATTCTTCATTTATTGCAAGGTTATTAATTTAAGTACTTCTAATTAAGAAATAAAGGGTGCTGTAGTATCATTTATGGGCAAATAATGTGTCCAACGTCGGAAATCTCAATAATGGACGAGGCGCAGCTGAGTACGTTACTTTTAAAGTTTTTTTTTCGGCCGAGGATTATTATGAGCCCATAGATGATAATGCAAACACCGTATTTCTATTCTATTAACTAAAACCGGTTGATTTTAAATTAAGGAAATGCATTAGCGACTCATAATTGGAGAATAATGAGCAGCACTCTGACCAATCAAAATGCTACAATTTAATACTGGCATTAGAGGTAATTGAATTAGGTATAGTAACGATTTGTTGCACTCATTGAAATCTGGTGTGAAGTCCATAACCACACCTCAATATTAGTTAATTACTGTTACTTAGTTGGACTTCGGTGGAAAATATTTTGACAAATTTTGCCAGTTTATTGTACTTATCAATAACATTAACTCGTTCTCAGATCTCTCTAACAATGGAATCTCAAACCGGAAATTGGTCCAAATATCTCTTATACAAATCCACATCTATGGCATTTTCTTTTTCTTTTCAAATATATTTCCCAAATGATTAGTGTTCTTCTAGAAACCATAAATATTAGTGTGTAAGTTTATTAAAGAGAATCTCAATTACATGTAATGGATTTCGTAATCTACAAACTGTACGAATGATCCCAAAACAATATGATTTTCAAGAAATACTGCAATGCTTATTATGTCTTTTTCCTGATCAATTCTCATTTTTAGTTGAAAAACCCATTCACCTCAAACCAGTAACATTTGCTCTCCCCGCCCTTCAAATAAGAATTCAAAATTAACGCAATTCGTGAACTATATTTAGTAACATTTCAAGCTAATAAAAACAAACCTCAATCTCCCCTCTTTAAATAGAACCCCGCTTGAAAAAGGTAAAGAGTAGTCTACCTTCCCCTGAACAACCACGATCCTACCGGTATTAAATAATATACACTTTTGTTACTGACGACATTGAAAGAAATATTGAATCCGTTAGATTTCATTTTCCTCATAAGAAGACTAGGATCGCTTTAAACGGACACAATCCTTTCTGTATTTCGACCAGAATACAATACCATTTTAGGACTGTCAATTTCTCAATGCAAGGATATATTTATATTTTATAAGAAAGTTATCTTCGAAATAGTAATGCAAAAACAATCCATAAAATAAATAATACAATTCAAGAAACCATTGTTTGATAGAAAGATGTCTTATTATCATTTTCATGAGGTACATGATTCATTCGTGACGTAATATTTGGGAGCAAAATCGATCCCCATTATACCCGGAAGTAGTAAACATTTTTGATGTCAGAGAAAGGCCGTATTTTTTCTCATTGTTCGTCCAGAAAATTTTTAGCCTTAAAAATCATTTTTTTTTTTCACAAGTACAAAAAAATGTCGTTTATTGGTTTAACCATCAATTATTAGCACGTAGTGAATAGGTATTTGCAATACATTACACTCTACCGCAACAACAACCGCAATTTTGTTCCCCACGAAACTTGGTGTTGAGTGTATGCGAGTGCCAGCTCTCATATCAAGTAGAAAACACGAAACCCAATCAATCATCGACTATCACTTTTAAGCACATTTCTTAGCATCGCTTTGGGGGTGGTTTGTTTTTTTTCGCGTAACATTCCCAAGCGGATTACCAGTACTTACTTACTCAAAGCGAACTTACGTAATCATATGCTCTTTCCAAACACGCGTGTGATACCTCGATATTAAACTGGACGCCTATCGAGGTCACCGGCATCAGTCAAAAACACACCACTGCGACAAAATCTAATCTGGATCGTATCGCCTCAATGTTCAGTCATGCATGACAATAAAATGGTACAAAAAAAAATAGTACGCTATTCAGAATCCTTATTAAAAGATATCATCTATATATACATAGTCAAATAGACTCAACATATTACTTTTATCTTAAGTCTAGTCCCGTCCTGTTACCAGATTTCCTACGCTGTTACCTTTGTACCGAACGCTAGCTGTAAAACTCAGGCCGTCTCGTGTCATTAGGGATAATTGAGCTAATTGTAGCGACTCATAAAGGCGGAAATCTAGTTTTCATTGAATATAAGTATCACATATCCTTGCATTTCGAAAATGACAATCGTCATAAGCATATACGTATTTAGTTTCATAGCCAGTCCTTCCAAACATTCGTTGCCCCAATTTCCATAAAACACTTCACACTCTCATGTAGATATATTGAAGCAGTAAACGAGGGTTATCTATAGTTAGTGCGCCGTGTATGGCAAGCGAAAGGCACTAGAATCCCGATAAACTTTGTGTGGTTTGTGTCTGTGTGTGTGGTCTTTGCTTGTTTGTTTTTATTCCTGTAAAGAACTTATTGTTTTTGAAAAAAATTGTGAACGAAAACTCTCTGGTTATTCAGTATGGAGTGTACTCCGTGTCACTCAGTATCGGAGTCAAAATTGTATGAGTTATCGGGCGAACAATTATTATTTTTTTTTTGCTCTCAATTTTGAAAATTTGATTTTGGGAAAATGAAAGGAAATGCACATATTTGAAATTGTAATTCATCAAGTACAAAGCTCCAACTACTAACCTCAGTACTAAATAAGGCACGTCGGTTTATGCCATTCTTCCGCAGTACAGGGAATCAACAATGCAAAATAAAATAAACTTTCTATTTTTCAATTCCACCTAAAAACTACGGTGATCTACTCTCAATATGTTTCGTAAAAATCCAAATATTATAACAAATATAAATTAAAGTGTGAGATAATGTATTTTGTCATTAGAACTCGTATCCTTCTTCTCTCTGCATTTCTGTTTGTTAACATGCAAGAATTCCAAGATGGTCACCAATACAGTGCAGTTTAAGATTTTTGAAACCTACCATTACCATATTCTGTATTATACTTAGTCATGTATCAATCAGCTACAATTCAAGAGTTGGTCAATTGATGACATTTTTTTTTAGGTATGGGCATTTTGTACGTTTATAGAGAACTTAAAATGGAAGGCATATTACCATAATATTTCATTATAATCATCTAACAAACTAAAATACCAGATATGAGTTTATAATTGTCAAAGTCATATATTTCAAATTAAATTTTGAAATAATTTTTGGATGATAATGTTAACTAATATATATAGATGGTATTCAAATTTGAAGATTTGAACGAATTTGAAGACGAGCCGTATTGGCCCTGCCACTCTTGGGGACCAAATCAAGATTGAGATACACATGTTTTACACGAATTTACGATGCCATTAAACAACACTGGCGTGGTTTCTTCCAACCATGATTTATCAGTCAACTGTTATTTATTCACACTTTGCCATTTGGTGAGCGTTTGGAGAATTTTGGCCTGCCCTCCTGGGGAATTCAAGCAAAATAATGCTTTCTGTGTGTTTTTTTTTCCATCATATCAATGATTATTTTGGCTCAATATGACACTTTTTTCAATATTTTCAATTTTGGATGCCCGCTTATATTGCTGGAATGCTGCATTATTTCATTGTTTAACATCTTGATAAAATGTAAAAGTAAGCCAAAACTGTATAATTGTTTGAGTCAATATTACATGTCAACATAAAAACCCCACGGAATACATACCTTGATCGGAATAAGTAAAGGATATAATGACATTTTGATCTTTTGAGATTGAGTAATAAGTTCACAAAAAAATATAGAAAATAAAATAATTTTTTTCCGGAATGGGACTTTATAAACACAAATATCACATTTTTGAAAAACCTGAACAAATGATATATCATTTAAGCATTAGCTAATGTTAAATTTAAAAATCATTATTAATCCTCATAAACTCAAAAAAATAGTAATAACTAGGCTTTTCTAATTGGCTTCCGTGTTAATTTCACCGTAAACGGGCAAACTAGCTTCCAAACAATGTTCTCCTGTTAAAATTTGCTTAAAACTTGAATTTTACCATATTTTGCCATAAATGTTATTTAATCAATAAGATCCATAAATGGGTGGATCTAGACCCCTATATTTTTTGCTCACTACATACTGATGGAGCTTTTAAACTTTACCGAAATCTACAAACGTACTATGTTGTTGTTGAGGAATAATGAGGAAAGTACATGATTACACCACTCAAAATATGGATCCCATCCATTATGACACATCTAAGATGGCCCAAACAAAAACTCATCTTTGATTCTCTAAATACAAACAGACACTTTTTTTATATATGCTGGACTTCGTAACAGAGGAAATGTAAATTCATTCGATAGCCTGGGTATAATTAATATGATGATATACGGTATAGGTATTACATATCTATATACCATACGTTAGTTATAACCGTGAAAAAAGACGCGAAATATTTTTTAGCATTGATAGTTTCTTTAATTTAAATGAATTAAACATTAATGATGAAAGGATATAAATAACGTCAATGAAAGTAGTACATGCGGAAATGTAATTGATTTTTGGTTTAGTTTTTTCATAACATTTTGAACACCAATGTTTTTCCAATACAGAATTTCATGGAGAATCTAAAAATCAGGGTGTCATTTTTTTTTTAAATGTGTTCTTGTGGTAAGTTTTATAAGGGCAAATTATGTACAGGGGTAAACAATAAAAGTGTTTAAACTTGTTTAAAAAAACATATACCAACTTGTTTCGGGTTGGTTTGCCATATTTACGGCCTATTGTTTTAGTGCAATAGGCTCATAACAGTTCAGGGTCATCATTATAGAAAGGTCCGATTTTGTTAAAACTGTTTTTAAATCGTTCATTGGGTCACACTAATAAGAAATGTATATATGTCTCTGTTCCCTTTCAAAGTGAGACTTTTGCAGATATACTAAGTAATCTCCCCTAGCCCTTTGGACCACGGCCTCATCAAATGCCAGTTGCAATGCGACCTTGTAATATTTTCGGCTTCCTGTGCAATAGACGAACATTTTTGGGGGCAACGTTTTTAAACAACTGATGAACCTGAAACTTTTCCCCCATTGTGACCTTTGAAAACCCATTTTGCCTTGTAACTCTTGTACTATACCCTCATATAGGCAAACTATATCTTTTCTGTAATCCCTTGAAAGGTACTGAACATGATGGTATACACATTTTGCCCCGTTTATATTTGACCACTTTATAATCCGTTGCCCCCTATATTTACATCCAAGAACACCTTTTAAAAAAATGACTCCCCCATGATTTTTGGAATCCTCAATACAATTTTGATTTAGAAAAACCTTGGTTGCCAAGATTGGTATTATGAATTTCACAAGAATACAGTTCCACATGTACTAAAATACCAGAACAAACGTATACATTGACAATTAAACTGTATCCCCAAATAAAAGAAAGAGTGATAAAGATACCAACACAACGAAATGTTTTTATGACATGACATTGTATTTTTCTTGTCTTCATTCCTCGTCTAGGTATCATCACTAAACTAAGCACACTTATGCATTGAGCATAGCCCAAGTACCTTTAAGTTTTGTTATCTAGGAGTGCATTGTATTTTAAACAAAATAAACCGTTTCAATGTCTTTTGAGAAAGGCAAGCTCTTATATATAAAGTATAAATAGCCTGTAATACTATTAAGTAAGAATTTGTCTGTCCGCTATCATCCATAAATGTCAAAGGAGTTAAGTGATTACTTAACCCAGGAGCGCACACATTTGTAACACCTCTCAAGTACAAAGGTTTGAGTGTTAAATATGTTGACTACTGACATGAACCCTATACCGGCGATTCTTACGTGCCGCCAGTGGTGCCTTATGGAGAGGGTGCCAAAACAAAGTTTGTACAGGTCAAACTTGTAATTGATCCAATCATGTTGAAAGCACACCATGTATTTGTCTACCCATAAGGTTTAAAAACGGTATAGTTTTGTAAATGTAACAGCCTAAACTTTCATAGTTAATAGGCTAAAACAGCAACAATCAATAAAAATGTCATTTCATTGTACCAGGGTTTCAAATTTTAAATTGCTCCAATTTTGGATAAAAATGTGCAAATTATTGGTGGAGCTCATAGGATAAATTCAAGGAATATTTTGAGTGTCTCAAAATGCTGCTTAAGATAGGGGGTAAACAAGATCAAGCCATTGAATGCAATTGAAACCCCGGGGGGTTTGACCTTCTGTGCCCCCTACATCGAAACCAGCATTTAGAACAGTCAAAACTATTCCCTTATTTAATCTATGACTTCCACCAATAATTTGCACCATTTTGTATCCAATCGGAGCAACTTTAAATTTGACCCCTGTACAACGAAATTTAACCCTTATTATTGATTTTTGCTGTTTTTATCCGATAACTCTGAAACTTTAGGTGGTACATATTCAAACTATACCTTTTCTGAATCTTATGGCTAGACAACATAACTGGTAGCTTTTCAACATGATTCGATCAATTTACAAATTTGACCCCTGTACAAACTTTGTTTTGGCCCCCTCCCCTTAAGGCACCACTTGGCAGCACTTAAGAATCACTTTCAGGGGTGACGGTCTCTTTCAACATATTTATTCACTCAACCCTTTTGTACTTGAGATGGTTACAAATTTGTTCTAGCTCCAGGGCTAATTACGCTTTGATGAAACCGACAACAATATCCTAACAATGTGATTGATATTATGCATTATTAGTAGATTGGATAAAGTTGCGTTTAAGTACTTCCAGATATTACGAGCGATCTTGGTTCGATTAGTTTTTGCCCACCACGTGAACTTGAAACAGAATCATTACAAGATCACTACAACAAAAACGTCACCTTTATTTCGCACTTACCTCCTTCTTTATTATAATGTATGACTCTAGAAAATCTGTACTTGCCCTAATACTTTCTTTTTTTCCGTATCACTATATCTTGAGTGTACGTACACTTATTTCGCATGGACAGAGCCGGACTGTTAATGCAATCTGAGTCCCCATCGCACTATATTTTAACGTTTCATAATCCCACGTTATCTATAAATGTCAAACGGTGAAATGATAAATTATTGCTTTGAAGAAACCAAAAATCTATTATGCTTATTGGATAAAAGTTTTACTTCTAAAAAACAAAATATTGAAAGTTTAAAGGTCCCAACCCAATCACTAATCGCCTATTCCCCATAACCCCAGATTTTTTACCGGAATGTTCAAAATTTTAGTATCTATCAAGGTAACAAGAACTTAAATCGGGTCTCTCGCTTTTGAAGTCTCTTCCTCTCTTCCCTTCCCCCTCTGTTCTCCCCTCGGTCTCTCGCGCACACATACGACAACCACACAACAAGACTAATTTGTCTCATATAGAATATATGTTGTCAACTTGATTATATATATATATATATAATATATCTATTATATATATATATATATCTATTATATATCATAATAATTAAATTACAAAGTATAGACCTCTGAAAGGCAACCGTCTCTGAGTCACGGTATACCCTCATTACGATCACTGGTACCGATCTTCAGACGGGATGATGACTCACCGTCGTGTCTTAAACCTAAGACATGTAATGTATATACATGCCATGGTGTAACGACTGAGGCATTTCCAGCACTTTCTGTACTTTTCCAAATAGTCGGAGTGCTCAACCATACGAGTATTGTGGGGCGTAATGAAACATCAGATAACAAGTTTATTTACAGGTGACTATCTGTTGAATTAAGAGTGCTCATCCCTTACGTGAGGAGCGTTAAACATATTACAAAGTATAGACCTCTGGAAAGGCAACCGTTACTCTGCGTTTTCACGGGATACCTCCTTACGGTCACTGGGTACCGATCTTCAGACGGTTGATGACTCACAGTCGTGTCTTAAACCAGAGACATGTATCTATATACCTCCATGGTGTCACGACTGAGGCATTTCCAGCACTTGTCGTGACTTTTCAAATAGTCGAGAGTGCTTAACCCCTACGACAGTGGGGGCGTGGACACCATGCATGTATTACATACATGTCTACGTTTAAGACACTACTGTGAGTCCATCATCCGTCTGAATCGGTACCCATGTCGTAAGTGAGGTATAACCGTGAAACTCAGAGTACGGTTGGCCTTTCCATAGGTCTATACTTTGAATTTATTTACGCTCTCCTGTATGTAATTTGAGCAAGGTCTATAATTCCAAAGATAGTCGCAGGCCTGTAAAGATACGTTGTATGTAGGCATATGAATATATTATGGGGAATTGCGCGTAACAGCACACACCACAACGGAAAGAGAAAAGGGGGGGGGAAAACGCGTGGGTGTGATAGCACGCCACGTCACCTTGTATTTGTGACACAGTCTGTCACAGTCACGAAGTGCGTTAACAGGTGAACTGAACGACATTTATACGGGCCTTATAAAGCTATTATGCCATGGCAGTCGTCACTGCGCACGCAGGCAGCGTCTTCCTAGCACGTCTGTCGGTCACTACTGTTACGACTCCGACTGTGAGTTCATCTAGTCCGTCGGCTAGATGATCTGCAATACCCCAGTACTGAGTAGTCGGTCGAGTGCAGGTGAAGTATCACCAGTGAAACCAGGATCACTGAGTTGACCTACTATTGACCACAGAGTTGACTATATTTGTAATCTTAATAAGATTAGAAAATAGAGGGGGATTGCAAACTTATTCTACGCTCTCCTGTATCCTGGGATTGATCACTCTTAATTCCAAAGATAGTCACCAGGGGGGGGGGGGGGGGGGGGGGGGGGGGGGGGGGGGGGGGGGGGGGGGGGGGGGGGGGGAGGGGGCTGTAACTACTCCTGTTTCCTCTCTTTCTTATCTCTTCTCTCTCTCCCTCTCTCTCTCCTCTCTCTCTTCTACTCTCTCTCCTCTCTCTCTCTTCTCTCTCTCTCATCTATCCCCACGCCCTGCCCCAATACTCTCCATAAAGCTTTACTATAACATGTTGATACTCATTGTTTGGTAAGATCTTACAAATTGACGAGCGATTACGGATGGTAGGTCTTGCTTTCTTGCCTACGGGCCACTGACCTTACCAAGCGCAGTCAGAGCCTATTTCCGATCACACTCAACAAGTAGCGCGCTCTTTAATCACGGCTAATATAGACTTATGAGGGAGACAACGAGTTACTTGGCTTGGATGAAAACAAAAACCGCGCTTCGCAATTGATGTAAAAACAAAACTGGGTATTTTGGCGAACCAAGTTACTGTTTCTTCCGCGTTATATAAAGAAATTTCTCGGGACTAGGACGCCATCATGTTTTTTACGTGAGGTATTGTATGGCGCATAGGCTTATAATCTTACCTTTCTTTTTCATATAGAACAAACAAATAAACCACAATCGCAGTGCAAATCTAGCCATTCACAATGAGCATACTTTACTAACAGCACAATGTTCTAACACTAATACGAGTATCTTGAAAGTCTAGTAACGATCGATTATAGTCGGATTTTTTATCCTTCCATTCAATTAAAAGTTTTCGTGGCGTGTCCACGCTTCATTCTTTCTGAGAAGTTGTTGCTTTACACCGAATCAATACAAATAAAATCGATGCCACGATACCGGATCAGATTAAGGCCATAATTAAAAAATGTCCCTTTTCTCATAATGCACTGTTACAGGTCAAATGGCAACTGCATAAATTCCAAACCTAAATTGAACAAACTCTGAAGCATTCACCATAGAACATGATATGAAATAATATTAATAACCAGTATTTTACGTCAATAAGGACTTTAAAACTCTGATACGTTTACATTTATTCGTCTTGTTCCAGGAAATTATCCAATTGGTCCATTCATTTATCTCTATAGTTATTTAGAGTTTTTTGGTCAGTCATAACAAACTACCATATCTACGTGGCCTAATTCTCCTCTTCACCCAGCGCTTGATGTTTCATGATCACTTTTCCGTTCTTTAATTACAACAAACAAAGGAATCGATTGAGTGCCTCACACTTTACGACAATCTGTTTCAATTGATCTGGTAGGAAGCCTTTATAAATTCGATACAAAAAGTTCGTGTACAATGGGTTAAAGCATCTTACTCTTTTGACAAAGTTTAGCATTTCCAGCTTTAATACGGCTTTTTTCATTTTTTGGTCTCACACATCCTCCCACATTAATTCGTACCATCGACATAATGCGTTTACTGACACAGAATAAAAATCAGACTATACTTAAAGAATCTGAATTTGAAAATGTCATTTTGTTTGGACATTTTATAATCTTATAGCCAGAAGAAAATTAGAATTTGTTTATTAATTGTTCCCATTATGACTGTGTTTTTCAGAGATTTAAAGCGGATACGAGGATTTCGTAATGCAGAACTAGTTCTATATTAAAAGGGTTGAAATGGTTCTTGCCATAACACGATCCATATTGGTCTTGGATACAAAAGCATACGATGCAAAAAAATCTAAAACAATGGCAAAATATTTAATAATTTCATAATTTAAAAAAAAGGACTAAAAAACCATGACATTCCCCAAATTTCAGTATCAGTCATAACAGAGCATGTTTGAGAAATTTGTTGATATTTATCATCCTGAGATATTTATCAATAAATGGTTGTTACATTTGTTACATTTTTAATCACAGTGTTTAATAAGAAATTGTTATAAGAAATATATAAGTATTAGTATTTCCTGGTACTTTGAGGCGCTTATACCTAGAGATCTCTTGGTGTAAATCCAGATTTACATCAGAAATTGAAAAAATATGAAAAACCGTCTCTCATAATTATACAAACCAACAAATTGAAACTGTTTTACTAAAAAAACTTACCAAGTTTAGAATTATACACTGTAAATTAGGTGTTTATAAAGTATGGACAAAATAGTGTTTACTACTCTGAAAAAAGTGAAAATGTTTCACATTCGATCCTATCATAAATCTCAATGTACCCTGTAAATGAATGAAATACAAACGTTGTTCTGTAAAAAATATTGAAATGCTTAGAAATTAAACATGGACAAAGTTGTATTTAGATTGGCGCTCTATAGTGTACCGAATTTATAATGTACCGAATGTGGTGGAACATTATGCGTTTTGAGGACTTTCTTTAAAATATTACAAAGTTTATGACAATTTACCATAGTGTTTGGGATTCCTTCAATCGTTTTATTTAATATGTCAAAGACCAATATAGACCAGGTTATGGCCAGAAACATTCGACCTATTCTTTAAAGACAGTGTATAATTCTATGGCTTCGTTCTTCCACTTCCATTTTATGCGCCGGTTAAGACACGTCCGGATCATATAATAATTATTACTCTCTAATTTGAGGTCAATATACCAGCTTAAAATTGTTATTTTTAACGTGGTTATTATTCACAAATACCTTTGAATAAATTAAAAGCGTCTCAGGTGGACTAATTCTCCACTTACAGCCACGCGCGCGTGCGTGCGTGTGTGTGTGTGTGTGTGTGTGTGTGTGTGTGTGTGTTTGTGTTTGTGTTTGTACTTGTGTATGTTTTTCAGTTAAAAAAAGAATTGAATGTGCATTTAGATTCATCAGGATTACATGAGCTATCTGCTTGGTTTTTTGCCAGTCATGTATTTTAAAATGTTAAAATTTTAGAGTTCCACATTTTATTTAAAAATCCAAAATAAATTTCATAATAAAAAAAAAATATTAAATCACAATTCCACATTTATTTATTTTAATATGGACACAATTTTAATTTCTTTCGATTTTCACACATTCATGTGATCGCAATTTTAATCAAAACAAGTTTTCAAAATAAAATTTTAATTGCCATAATTAATACTATCATTGTTTTAAAGGTTATTTCAAAATTTCAGTTGATTCTGATGGTGCGTTTTCGTGAATGTTTGTATCACGGTGCCCATACGCCACTGTACTGTCATTTCTGTATGTTAACGGACAGAAAGTAGAAAATTACGAATTTATTAAAGGTGTTTCCATAAGGTGGCCCATCTGATCCCATTTTTTCTGACACACTTATGAATTCGGAAACCCTTCACAGAATAAACCTTATATATTTATTCCGTTAAGGTTTCCGAATTCAGAAGTATGTCAGAAAAAAGTGGGTCAGATGGGTCATCTTACGAATACACCCATTTATTCCAGAGTGGTATCCCTGAGAGTGAGCTCACCTCTTACCACATCCAACCACTGGGTCATCGCAGGGCAGTTCGAATTGCCACTCACAGCTGTTTGAAAGTCTCATTTATTATGATAAAACGAGAATAAAACAAAAAAATCAACGGCGACACATTTTTGACAACTAATTTGGATTATCTATTCCACTAACCATATCCTGTGCAAATTTGGTGAAATTTCATTGCGGGTAAATATGATTTTTCATAAAAATCTAGTTTTACACCTCCTTCCATGGGGAATAGGGACATAGAGGGCGCTAGAACATACAAATCATGACCTTTGTAGGCCTATATGGCAAGATTCCCGCAATGGATTTTTCTGAATTTTCACAGGTAATAGCTCTTGCATGTAACTACTTGTATAATTTGTCAAAATTGTTTCGCCATTGCTTAATATTTCTCTAAAAATAAAAGAGACAATTTTCATGGGGTCAAATAGCTGTGAACTCTTTTCCAACCCTTTGCTCATATAGCGTCCAACCAGGACTTACCTCGCTATCTTGGCGCCAATCCGTCAGCATTAATAATAATTAGATAACTGTTGTTAATTCCTTGTTTAGCGTTGACATAAAAAATAACGAATTTGCACGTAAGATAGATGAGGCACACATATTGCCAACGGTTCAGATGATATACAAGTCTTAACTTTTTAGGTAAGTCGGTGGGACGAGGCTATGGATCACGAAATGCCCCCGTACATTGACTTTAAAGTCGGACTTGAACAAAAATAATGGTTTTATTATTTTCTTATTTGTGTAATTCTGACCAATTTTCACCTCGAATCTTGTGATTTTGGTTTGCTAGTTTTTAAGGCACTTGACGCACTTCAACAATGTGAGGGATATTTTAAGTGGACCACTTTGAATAATGGATATAACGTTAGTTTTACTAAAGGAACGTTGTTCTCAAAAGGGTTACCACAACGATTTTAAGAAAGGTATATAGAACAATAAATTGATTTCGTTTTTGATAGTTCGATTTCCGTTTTGTCTACAAGTTTACGATAACACAACCAACCCACCCCGACGATAGCATACCGTCAAACCTTTACCTTTAACCTACTAAGTAGCTCCAAAAACAACGATCAGTTTAATCGGGTATTCTTAAAAAGTCTGGACTCAGAGATTTTTGGAAATAAATATTTTGTGTCATTTATTGAAAATAGGCGACTAGAACTAAGATAAGTCAACTAAAATGCCCAAATCCAAAGTTTTTAGATGTATCGATTTTTCGTTTGCATATATGTAACATTTATGTGTACGTATACATGCCATATGATACTGTGTATAACATAATTTCCGGATCCTGAATTTATAACAAAGTAGCGATTTTTTATATGAAGGACTTAGCTTTTCACACAGTGTTTCGTATATGTACAAGCATTCATGTATATACAAAAAACACAAATTGTTTGAAAATTGAGCTCCCATCCTCGGGAATTCTGATCCCTTTAAAGGTAGCAACTAGAGATTTCACATATCAGGGGTCCCTACAAAATCGAAAGTACTGATTTTTGCCTTGATGTAAAGCTTTCCATAAATCTAAAGTTAAGCTGAAAATTTTTCGTTGGTACAAAAATTGTGAAATTTCTAATTTCGTATAGGAGCAATACAAAATTCAGCCTATGTTTTATATTGAATATAAGGCAAATCAACTACATTTTTCCTCTCATTTTCAGACATTCTTTAGCCACTACATTGTATGAACTCTTTTAGTGTCTAATCTATATGAAATTACTATGATGACACAATATTTGGGTTGCCTCAAAATCTCCTCGTGCACCTTTAAGTAGGTTATAAAATGCTGGAAAATGCAGGAATTTAAGATGCCCGGAAATAAACCAAAATCAGGAACCTGGATCGAACCGGTGTGAAGTAATCAAAGTCGCTGCATGTACCATAGTCCGGGCTCCATAGACGACCACGTAATAAAGCTTGAAACTAATGTTGCGTTAAGAGTCCAACTGAATCGATTGCCCTATTGTTCCCCATTGTTTCCCTGCTGTAGCCCGGAGACTATATCTCCTTCCACACCGGCGACCGCTTTGGATACTAGCAGGCGTTCTTAACCAAGAAGATCTAGCGTATAATGGTAAAAAAAATTGTAGCTAAAATGAATTTCCTCTTAGGTTCGATAAAATTTCTAATAACACTTCGTGTAGAGTGGCTTTCTACTTCCGCTGCGAACAATAAGAAATAAAAAAAATCTCATGTTCCCTGAACGGATTCGAACCCAACCGACGACCTCCAAACAAATCAAGAAACTCGAACTACTGTTAGAATTTTTTGTGCCACTAAAAAAGAGGGCTTAGGGACAATCAATAAATAGTCTTGTGTGTAAATTATATATGTTCGTCGAATTCTTAGCGGCTTCCATCATGGACAAAGTATTATTATTAATTACTATCTTTCAAACCAGGTGATTGCAGGCGATCTCTTAATCAACACAAAGATTCTCGCTATTTAATTGTTTTTGTTTGCTATTTGGGATATAAAACAACAGAGAAACAGTTAATGTGATCTCGTCCGACCTTATCTATCGCTGACGTGCCGTACTTTGTCTTACTACCCTTACTACATCGAAGTGCGGTCCTGCGAACATATGTGCTTGTTTCATTTAATGGTAGTTCAATTTTAAGCTGGGTAATGCGGCTATGCCAGACCCATTTACTGTTTTAACCCCCGCTAACACCATCTATGATACAATCTACTGATTGGCTTATTTTAGGACTTAACAAGAGATCGCCCTCCGAGTAACCAATGAAAATACTGATTCTACGTCTCTGGATAAACCATACCACTATTCTTACAGTATTTTGATTTGCTCATTATGTGATAATCGTCCAAGTACCAATCAAAATAGTGTTTACAAGACGATAATAGGCAATTGGTGCTAGGATTCAGTCATGTATTAAATTCGAATCCTCATACCAACAAACTCAATATACCCTGGTCAATAATGCGTTTGTTCTGGAAGAGATGGTCGGAGTGCTTAGAACTTAACTTTTTAGAAAGCATGGACAAAATTGTGTTATATTAGTGTTAAACCATAACACTCAATTTACAGTGTAAATACTTAACCTCAAATTCTAAAAGCATGCGTAAATTAGAATCCGAAATACAGAATACGATATTCGTATTAAACTGAACTGTATATGACGGATACTTACCAATTGTGTTTTGCTAGGGAGAATAAAGGTATGCCCGTTTATCAGTCTAACATACTCCGGCCCTACATATAATACCTTTATTCGTTAAAGGGGCACAAGAGAATTATCTGAGATACAAATTTTGCACTCACCGTCAACAAAAATCTTACGGGGAGGGGGGTTATAGAACAAACAGTAGAAAAGACTAGACCTGGAGACAGATCTAATTTACAAGACTGCCGTATTGGGAATGGATTGTGATCCCCTTAATGACCCCTTTGAAGGTACTTTACCTTTTGACCCCTTTAACTTCACCAATATGTCACAAATGTCATTAAATTATACTTTTTTAACGTGTAACAACTTTACAAGGATCAATATTATTGAGTTTCAACTCAATCCAATCATGTCAGGGATTTGACATTTGCACCTCTATAACGGGACCCCTGGGTCACGAATAGGCTCAACTGTAATTTTTCTGTATTGACGATATCCCAAGGAGTATTCCTGTCAAATTTCAGTTCAATCGCGGAGCTTGTTTGTAAAATTTGACCCTTGACCTTGAACTTTGACGTTTGGGGTCGAGACTATCATACACCTCTCCTACTATTAATGTTTCATCACTGTAGTCATAGCGGGCTTTATCTGTCTCTATAGGCGAGATAAATCCAATTTGGTCTTATTTTTACATTTTTTGGCCATGTGACCTTTGTTTGACCCCCTTAAGGACCTTTGATCCCGGTATAAAAAAAACCTCGTATACCACCAACAAAAATTGCATTGTTCCAATGCAAATAAAAAAAATTCTACTGTGCTTCGTTCTGGAGATAAAAATTTCTTTGATATTATTATTAAAACGGGAATGACCTTAAATGACCTTTGACCTCCAAAATAAAATCCCTTGCATACACAGGTAACATGAAAGCATATCTTGTAAGTTAGTCACTGTACTATTGTTGGGTTTTAGATAAAAATTGTTTGAATATTTGGACTAATTTTGATGTTTGTACGCGAAGTTCCCCCCCTAATGACCTTTGACCCCCATGGCCGAGCACAACGTGTGTGAAGGGTCTCAAGCGGCTTCATATGTATGAGTCACGTACCAGCAACGTGCATATAGCCAGATAGCTATTTTATGAAGATTTTTGAAGAATTTTTCAATAAAGACCTGAAGTGCCCCCTTATGACCCCGATTGACACTCATCACCCATAACTTTGTGAATGATCTTAAGCTGCTTCATATATGAGTCACGTTACCCGTGCCTTGTAAGTCTGTTGGCGCTGAAACTTTTTAAGGATACTGACACTTTGTGATTGACCCCTGTGACCCCTAGAATATGACCCCGACAAGGGTCAAGTCATATGTAATAAATGGGATGCCTCAGCGGTCATTCGTTGTGAGTCCTGTCAGAATACGTCCAACCATGACGGAGCTAGACGCAGTTAAATGTTTGACAGAAAAAGAAAGAACTAATCTGGAGCAGATTTCGTATCACAGCCGAGGAAGTACCCCTGTGACTCTAAATGACCTTTGAGCTCGTAAAATATTTTAGACATATTTCGAATGTCATAAGGATCTTCAAATGTCAGCTCAATTGAGACATTTTGAAAATTTGACCTTTGACCCTCTTAATGACCTTTGACCTCAAAAATATTTTCAACTGTTTAGAATGTCATCCAGATCATTTCAGTCAAATTTCATCTTCCGCGGATAATTGAAAATTTCCCTTGACCTTTTATTGACCTTTGACTTTCGAAATATTTCAATATGTTTTTAGATATGTCTCAGGAATCCTTTTCACGTCAAATTTCAGCTTATCGAAAAGTTTGAAAATTGACCTTTGACCTCATTACCTTTGACCTCGAAAATATTTTCAACATGTTAGAATGTCATAGGATATTTGATAAAATTTCACTAAATCGGAGCATTTTGAAAATATGACCTTTGACCTCCTCAGGACCTTTTCGACCCTCGAAAATATTTTAGACATTTTAGAATGTCATAAGGATCATTTGAATAAAATTTAGCTCAATCGGAGCAGTTTGAAAATTTGACCTTTGGACCCTTATGCACCTTTGACCTTCGAAAATATGTTAAATTGTTTAAATGCATCCGGATCCTTTCAGTCAAATTTCAGCTTCTCGAGAGTTTTGAAAATTTGAACTTTATCCTATTGACCTTGACCTGCATATTTTTCAACATATTTAGAATGTCATAATGATCATTTGAGTAAAATCAGCTCAATCGGAGCATTTTGAAAATAGGGCAGCTTTGACCCCCTGGATGACCTCCATTGACTAATATGAAATTTATACATCATATTAAGCAAGTGCATCAATCTACCACCTTGCATTGGTAGATATGATTTTTTTAAAGATTTTTAAACTCGGCCGGAAAGCCCCGTTAATGACATTTATCGCCATGCTGGGCAGAACTTTTATGAAGGGTCCCCGGCTGCTTCATATCCATCGTTCACGTTACCATGCAACATACTCTGTAGGAGGAGTACAATTTTTGGTCAAAACAAACGTTTTTTTGGCTCCTGTGACCTTTCGTGACCTTTGACCCCAAACAAGTCGGATCACATACTGCGGAGTGGTCAATTGATGTTTGGTGTGGAAGTCCGTCAGCATTGGATGAAAGTACATGTGGCAGAACGAGAATTGAGTTTGACCGGAAGTTGACAAAAAAAACCTACAGAACGCAAAGTCGAGTCCCCTCGACTGTGCAAAGAAGAACGCATCAAAACAGAACAAGACGGCCAAGAATGCGTCTTGTACAACCAAATTCCTTTTTGGAGTTCTCTGCTCCCTACTCACAGGCATTGTTTACAAAATTTTAAGCGTGAAAATGTTGAGTCCACCGCAAGGAACTCAAATCGGTATGACCTGAAAATAAGCTTTTTACAACATCAGTTGTAATGTAAGTACAAACCTTATAAGCGATGACGAGATAATCGAGATAATATATAATCAGGCACCAAAACGGGATCACGGCCCTGTGTCAATTGTACCTATTATATTCTGATGTGTCTTTGCAATATAGAGTGTATGTTGGAACGCCACAAGTTATCATCATTTTTGAAAGAAAAAACGGTGTCTGTAGTTTCTTTACTGATGGTATTACCATGCATTATTTAAACAAATCAAAATTATATGTCTCTTTTGTATTCACCTTCATTATTTTTTTTTTTTTTGTCAATATTTTTCTCTATAGAAATATTTTTAATTTCATACAGAACGAGCATTTAAAATTAATTGTTCAAAAAATCATTTGCGACCTGAAAAAAGGAGAGAGGGAAAGATACCGACAGACAGAACGCCGACAGCTCACAACCTACAGAAACCGAGACAGGCATAATTGATATATCACGATCAGAAAGGAAATACGTTTACTTAAAGAATGTTAAAAGTCTTTTGCCCCATTTTAGTATAAACAAACGTTTACATAGGTTAAATAGTGGGCGAAGACATATTTCGTGCTTTAAAATAGAAAGCTTAGTTTATACTCTTAGAAAGACAACGCATAGTTTACGTTTCAAATAGGGATTAGACTATCAATTTTATTCGCTCAAAAAAAATATCCAGTGCTTTCAATATAGAAACATGTTGTCATTCCAAATTAGAGAAACAAAGTAATGCTTTCATATAGCGAAATCATATTTTTATGGATTGGAATTGGAGAAAACCGGTTTAATTATGCTTCAAAAATACAAGCATAGTGTTATCTTTTTTCAAATAGCATATTTTTTGCTCTTGTCTGTAAGTGTCAATGTCGTCAAAATCGGGGTTATTTTTCCCCCAACGGTTGAACCAGGAACAGCAGCCTGATACCACATTGGATTAATTGCATAAACCCGGATACGTGACACACATTTAATTCAACAATTATAGACATGTCTGCATGGCATGCATTCGACAGTAGTTTCAAGTCAAGATATGGCCGACTTATGTACGTGATCTCCCTTTCCACTCTCTTTTTTTTTTTTTTTTCTTCATACTTTATAGTCTCGTTTTTTCCCTTTTCTGTACAAGCACGGCCTGTCATTACCGTTTGTTCTGTTCCCGAAGGCGTTCTTCCGTTCTTTCTTTCTTCTGGCAACACTTCAACTACGTCTAGCTCAGTCATGGTTGACGTATTCTGACCATACGTCAACCAAATGACCATTTATTCATCCAAAACATGTTACATGATTTTGGGACCAAGAGATATCGTGCTTCCCACATGCATTGCTTCCATTGAAAGTTTTTGTACAGTTAGTCTTGAATCGGTCGGATGAACACTCTTAAATGTTAATGTTTGTGATCAAACTTTATTTAAGCCATTTTTCTCCTACTAACGATTCACATCAGTACCTGTACAAAAACCCTCCATAGGACGTCATGCATTGTGGGGAGCTACTGAAATCTTCTCACTATTTTGACCCATGTCGAGGTCATGTCGCAGGTGTCAAAGTTTCATTTTCAACAAAACACCTTTCAGCTCCTCCATATTACATTGCATGGTACGTGTAGCCATGCATACGAAGCAGCTTGAGACCATTCACAAAAGTTATGGGTTGAGATGTCAAATCTGGGATCATTAAGGGGCACTTCCGGTTTTAATGTGAAAAATCTTCAAAAATTCCTATCTGCTATATGCAACGTTGCATGGTCACGTGATACATATGCAGCAGCTTGAAACCCTTCAACAAAGCTATGTCCAGAATGGGGTCAAAGGTCATTAAAAGGGAACTTCCGGGCTTAATGTTAAAAATCTTCATATGCAACGTTGTATGAGCTGAAATTGGGCAGAAATGATGTTAGAAATATTTTTTGAGATCATTGGAAGTCCTTAAAGGGACTTTAAGTGGGGCAACCCGTCCGAATTAGTCCGTCTAGTTGCCATGTCTTATGCATGACTAGTTCTTTCTTCTTCTTCTTCTTCTTTCTTCTTTCTTCTTCTTTCTAATGAGGTACACATTTGTTTATACAATTCCTGACCTACACGTATACATAAAAGTAGCTCTTCCTTATTGCTTCCTTTATGCCTCAGTCTTCAAATTGGACAATTGTCCACAAATAAATATCCCTGATTCTGAGTGGCGATTGGCCTTTCATCAAGGCGTTGGGATTTATTTTTAGTTTGCTACAGTCCCTGTGAAGAACGTGCTATAACGATCTCTCATGGGTATCTCCTGCTCATCGCCTTTCCGCATATATTTTTGGTGTTTTGTTTTTATATATTTTTCGGGATAAATCTTCCGTAACTCACCTGGAAACCGATTGAACAATGTAAGTGACATCATCCGTGTAATGGCGCTTGGCATATGCATTGCGGTCAAACAAATGTGTATCGTCTGGCGACATTGCTTATAGGTCGCTGTCTCATGGAGGACTCGCAGTTTCGTTACACCGGTGTGAAAGCAACTATAGTCCGGCGGGAGCCATAGTCCGGGCTCCATAGACGATAACGGAATAAAGCGTGAAACTAATGTTGCGTGAAGAGTCCACTGAATTGAGTGCCCTATTCTTTAACGTTGTAGCCAGACTATGAGTACGCCGGACTATAATTACTTCTACACCGGGAATCCCGATCTTAATTAAGCCCATTTGTACATGTGAAAAAAATTAATTTTCATGAAACTTTTTCTAAAATCTTCTCGCTTTTGTGGACTGGGTAACTCAGAGAATTCAGAGAAACTTGTTGTCATATTTCTCAAACACATTGCTTTAATAATATATATAGTACAAGGTAAATCATCGTGTGAGGGCAAGAAGGTCGTTAGGTCGCCATGTGACACATCTGTGTGGTGACAGGTATTAATAACTCTCAATTTATCTTTCCTTGAGTCAGTGGCTCTTGAAATTGTTATGAGCCATTTTCAGTGCAACTGACCAAAGACTTGGCATAATAGCACTTACGGCCTTTTTTCTTCACACGACGAAATATATGTGTGGGACAACTCCTTTTAGCATCTGTCAAGTTCTTTCTGCACCATGCTTGTGGGAATTAAACAGTAGGTGTAGCTGCAATACATTATCATCAATAAATAGTTTACACGTGACGCTACCGGCGACAGAAATCAGCCATGCACACCTTGTAAATTGTCGCAAATCGTCCACACAGCTTGGAGGAGTTAAAAAAAAAAAAAAAAAAAAAGTAGCATTGTAGTCTATAATTTTGAAGCCCAAATTTCCAAAAATGGCTTTGAGATTTGCGATTTTCTGTTCAAAATTGACGACGAAAATTTTGCACTTTTTTCGACACATTTTTCAACTGTACTACATGGTATAAAAACATTTCTTTTCTTTTTATTTCACACAACTTCGCCGTGTTACTAAATTTGCACACAGCTATAACATGTATGTTTCTATTTTCACCCTTACTTCTGGTCGATCGTGCTTCAAACAATAATAATTTGCGATATTTTCGGCTTAGCCAGTAGAACTTTTTTGCTTTGTTTACGTTTCAAAACATCCACTTCCGGGATCTCAAAATTCCCGGTTCGCGCATGCGCTATGCGTTTGCTCTAGGTTAACAGTAGGTGTAGCTGCAATACATTATCATCAATAAATAGTTTACACGTGACGCTACCGGCGACAGAAATCAGCCATGCACACCTTGTAAATTGTCGCAAATCGTCCACACAGCTTGGAGGAGTTTCTTAAGCTTTCCCATCGAAATTGCAAATCGTGAAATCGTAATTTCAACATCCTCTTTGCAGAAGAAACCCTAGTACACTGGCGTATCGCGTAACGAACCAAATTTCCGGAAGGAGACAAATTTGGAAATTTATCCTCCGGATCGTCAATAGCTCATACGATTCCCTGGGCCAAATGAAGAGGGTGGGTTTATAATAACGAGGAAAATTACCCAAATAACATATTTCCGTTAGAAATGGGTTTTGCAACAAATATGCTATGAGGCAATATTTTTGTTTTCATTAAAAGGTCAATAAGAGCCGGTCATTTCCAGTCCGTAACATCAACAAGTTGCACTTTGATACTCTGGCATGAACGGTATATACAAAGCCATGACGTGCATACTCTTTG
Source organism: Ophioderma brevispina (assembly GCA_023653785.1). Taxonomy (NCBI): domain Eukaryota; kingdom Metazoa; phylum Echinodermata; class Ophiuroidea; order Amphilepidida; family Ophiodermatidae; genus Ophioderma; species Ophioderma brevispina. Next base: position 4,432 of record JAMKCH010030864.1, on the reverse strand, counting down.
TGCCAAAATGGAGTAAATCTTTTATGATATTCCAACTATATTATAACTTTTGTTCTATACATCTTTTTGGTTTTGATGCAATATTCATGAAACCTTTCATATGACTGATGGGGTGTTAATGTGCCTAACGAGGGTGCCTAACATGATGTATCAATGAGAGTTTAAGTTGTTTGTTGTTGGTGTTGGTTGTTATTGGGTTGCTTGTGTTGTTCGTTCGTTTGTTCAATGAACTTTGATTTTATTCTTTTATAAAGATGACGTTCAAACGATGCAAATAAACGTTTACATTAGTGTTAAATCATAGCAAAATTTCCGCTTGTTTTGTTTTTGTTTGTTTCGTTTTATTTTAGTGAAAATCTATATTGGCGAGTGCAGAATCTGCTACAGAAGATTATACGCAGAGCCTAACCTATGCCCTGTTTTTGTTTTTGTTCTGTTTTTTTTTTATTTGGTTTGTTTTGTGTGTGTGTTTTTTCCTTGTTCTTGGTTTGTTTGTTTGTTTTGTTGTTTTGTTTGGTTTATTTGTTTACGATTTGGTGTTTGCTGTTGTTGTTTGCGATTTTTTTACAGCATTTCAGATTAATTTATAATACAGCAATGATGTCATGAGCGCGCAAGTTGATCAAATCAGCCTAGCAAAAGCAGCATTTGATTGCGATCCAATCAAAAATTTATTAGGTCTTTGAATTATCCTAATGATTGAATAGCAAATGCCATCAGAAAAAAATACAATGTATGTAATGGTCACAATGTTCACATTGTGTTGTATGTTTGGTTTTGTCTTTTGAAGCGCTCTCATTCTTTTATATTTTAACAAATATCGCACTGTATACAAAATAAGTAGGGACCTGAGCATCGCTACGAACCTACGCACACGGTTTGGCCATACACAGGGTGGGCTGGTGTAGCGGCCGAGTCGCTCACTTTCCCCCAATGCGGCGCGGGTTCGATTCCCAGTTGTCGTACGTGAAATTGGATGCTGAACCATACCTGTCCTCCCAGGTTTTCCCCGAGAACTTTGGTTTCATCCTATATCTAAAATCGGACTTCTTCCCACATATTTTCCCCTGGAAGCGTCCCTTAAATTTACTGCATTAGCAATATTGGGTTCTGCCTGGCGAATGTTATAGATAAATAAGTAAGATAAAACCATGAACACCACAGGATGTAATTAGTGCAATCACAATCAGGGTTCTTTATTTCATAACAGTTTTGTCACTATTATCAAGCCGTGTGCAAAAGATCCCAGTATTCATTTACTCGTTTCATGCGTTTTATTGTTTTATAATCATGTGTAAAGACATTATTAAAGTAAAATTGGTTTTAGTGTCCAAGCTATAGGGCTTGTATCTACATGTTTGACTGCTCTGCCATAAAACAGTGATAAAAGATACTGTATATCGCCTGTCACTATTGGTATATTCCAGGCAATAAGCGCACAGTGATATTCGCTTTCAATTTTTTCTGAAACATCGATTGTATAAAATATTTATCTGAGTCTGAGTAGTATGTGCCCAGTGACGTCGATCCAGAATTGATTTTTTTAATAGTAATTAAATTGTGTGCTTAAAGCTATGTCTTAGTTTTACCACTTGCAAGTTGTCCGACTACACCGTATACGCGATAAATTACATTGGCGTCAATTATATTGTGAATGTCAAAATAAAGAAAATAGTTCTAGGCGTGACAATAATGACTTTTTAAAGACCATGCAGAATGGTCACATTTCGATCGTTTCATTCATACCGTACATTCAATACAATAGAATGACCTAATAGCTCGTATTTGAACGTGCCAGAAAATTATTTTAATAATTATTTTAATAATTGCCCGTTATTTTTATTGAAATTAAAATTTGAATAAAAAGAACTGGCAACAAGACATGTTTGGGTTGTTTCCTAACAACAATTGAAGGGACGTTCAGAAATTTCGTGGGGAGGATGTCCTCAGTTTATGACAAAGCCAAATTTGTGCGCGCAAGTACACGTAGCCTACCCACAAATTAACAAAATACTACAAAACAAATCAGACAATGTCGGGATCCGGGCAATAAATGAACAGAGTGTGCTATGGGGAAATACAATAGACAAAAATGCTCATAAAATTCAATCGGAATGTTAGTATCAAATAGAATATTTAGCATAGGTTTATTTTTGTGGCCTTTGTAGAACTAGGGAACTATCTCTATTCTCATCTCCACAGCAGATCATGTACGTGACCAAAAGTGTAAGGAATGAATAATCAAGACACAGCATTTTGAAAGTCTCATTATCATGATTATGAAAAAACAGAACGGAACAAAATATATCAACAGTGGCACAGTTTTGGCAACTGATTTGTATTATTTATTTTCAGATTTCAGATTTTATTCCAGTAACTTCATCATGTGTTAATGTTACGAAATTTTATTTCATACAAAAATGATTTTTCTTAGAAATCTAGTTTTGCACAGATCTCTATAGAGAACGGGAATACAGAGGGTGCTATAACACACAAATAATGACCTTTGTAGGCCTCTATGCCAAGATTCCTGCAATCGATTTGTTTCTGACTTTAAAGGTCCCAGGAAATGCAAATAGAATTGATGTGGTTTGTGTCAAGTCTACAAGGAGGGGCGAGAAAGCATTCAATATTTGGGTTGGTGATGACATCATTAGTGACTATTGATTTTTCAGAGAGTAATAGAAAATTCCAGGTGACTGGTGTGAATCTATTCATGGCAATGACTGAAAATCAATAGTTTCACTAATGACGTCACTGGTAGTGTATTCGTTTTTGTGGCCCTGTTTATTGGAATGGAATGCCCCGTAAAGATTTGGACTAGGTTTATCATATCATTTCCTGGGACCTTTAAGTTGTCGCCGCTGCTTAAAATTGTTATAAGAATAAAAGAGACAATTTGCAAGGGGGACAAACAGCTGTGAAGAACAGCGACCGGGAGCTGATAAAATTATCGGCTACTGGATTTCGCTGTAGTGGTGGTGGACAAAATTAAGAACAAAAAGAATTTTTAGTAGGAACTTATCACCAGCGAATGTACAAAGCCTGACAACAGACATTGAGAGAGTACTGAAATCGGCGAAAGTTCCGAAATCCAACATAAGTAAAGTGGAAAGAGAACACCTCCAAAAGCTACGTAAGGACAAGTTGGGTTCTATCAAAAGGGGAAGTACTGTGGTTACGTCTCCAAATATGAAGATAAAGTCAATACCATGCTAAGTGATAAAGAAGGGCACATGTGGTGCAGTGGATCAGTGCTCGCCTCGTAAGCATAAGGTTGTGGGTTCGAGCCCCGCTGTCGCCAATGTGTTGTGCACTTGGGCAAGGCACTTTACCTCTCTTGCCTCTCTCCACCCAGGAGTATAAGTGGGTACCGGCATATGCTGGGAATGCAAAACAGACTCGCTGTGCGGGAGGAGTGGCGAACCCCCCACAGCAACATTATATGAGGGAGTCTGGCCCAAACGCCAATGACAGAGAGATGGGCACTCCGCCTGCGGGCGCACCATTTGCATTTGCATTTTGATAAAGAAACCTATGTAAAATTGAAAGGTAAACCCACATTTATATATAAGCGCAAGCTAAAGAGTATTCTTCAAAGATTGTAAGATGAAAAGAAAATATAATGACCAATACAAGTTGCTTTATCCAACAGCATAAAACACACCACACGTCTACTGCACAACCAAAATTCATTCTCAAGGTTATCCTTTGAGGCTTATATATGAGTAAATGGATCTGTTGTATACAATCATCAAAAGTTTTGGCTGAGATTCTATCGCTCGTGGTAGGAAAGACCAAACATAATGTTACCAATAATTCTAAACCATTCCCTCGCAAGTGTGAATATAAAAGATGAAGACATCTTCAATTCCTGATGAAATACCTAAGAATTCTTCGTTGAGAATGATGGCACCCAAGCAAAGAACACGTTTCAATATATTGATGACATTATGAAGCTTTTGGAGTTTATGTTAACAACCACATATTTTTTCTTCAGAGGTGAAATAGACAAGCGGTCATTTAAACCCATGCAGTGCCATCATCTCAGATATCTTCACGGAGTCACTCGAACAGGGAACGTAAGCAGATGCAGAGAAAACAGAAGACAAGATACCGTTCCTTCAGACTCATATCAAGAAAAGATGATAGGTCACTTAAGCTACAAGTCTATCGTAAAATGCCTAGTATTTAAACTTTGCTTTCCAAAGCACTCACTTTACCTAAAAAAATGGATGTTGTGTTATATAGCCTTCATTTTTCTGATTAAACTTTTAAAAATATTATTTTCTCAATTTTATTTGAGAAAGGATTTCTCACGGGAAAAGTACTTTGTTTACTATAAAAGAGATAAAGGGGAATACCCCTAGTTTGTTTTTGCCAAGTGCACCTGTTTAGATTGCACAATAGGGGAAGTGGGGAATTCCCCAAG